>OX465581.1:119032683-119108995 GCA_950022655.1 Alentia gelatinosa | reverse complement strand
GACTTTTTTTATGTATGCCAGCGAGACCCAGGGACGATGTCTCTGTCTCTCTCTTTCTGTCTTTATATCTCTCTCTCTCACCACTCTCTCCTCTTCTTCTCTCTCTCTCTCTCTCTCTCTCTCTCTTCCTCTGTCGTATCGTTCTCTCCTCCCATCTTCTCTCTCTCTTTTCTCTGTCTTACGTTTCTCGCCACCCCTTCTACCTCCTTTCTCTCACTTTTATATTTCTCTCCTCCCTTCCTCTATATCTTATCTCTGTCTTTCTCTCCTCCCTCCTCTCTCCCCTCTCTCTGTCTCTGTCCTGCATCTCTGTCTTTCTCTCCCTCACCTCGTCTCTCTTCTCTCTCTCTGTCTTATCTTTCTCTACTCCCCTCCTATCTCCCCTCTCTCTATCTTATTCTTTCTCCCCACTTCTCTCTCTCCTCTCCCTGTCTTTATCATTATCTCCTCTCTCTTCCCCTTCCCATCCCCTCCTCTCCCCCTCCTCTCCCCTCCTCTCCCCTCCTCTCCCCTCCTCTCCCCTCCTCTCCCCTCCTCTCCCCTCCTCTCCCTCCTCTCCCCTCCTCTCCCCTCCTCTCCCCCTCCTCTCCCCTCCTCTCCCCTCCTCTCCCCTCCTCTCCCCTCCTCTCCCCTCCTCCCCCTCCTCCCCCTCCTCCCCCCTCCTCCCCCCTCCTCCCCCCTCCTCCCCCCTCCTCCCCCCTCCTCCCCCCTCCTCCCCCCTCCTCCCCCCTCCTCCCCCCTCCTCCCCCTCCTCCCCCCTCCTCCCCCTCCCCCCCTCCTCCCCCCTCCTCCCCCCTCCTCCCCCCTCCTCTCCCCTCCTCTCCCCTCCTCTCCCCTCCTCTCCCCTCCTCTCCCCTCCTCTCCCCTCCTCTCCCCTCCTCTCCCCTCCTCTCCCCTCCTCTCTCTCGCCCTCTCCCCTCCTCTCCCCTCTCCTCCCCACCTTGGCCCTCCCAATCCCTCCTATTCCCTCCTCTCTCGCGCCCTCTCCCCACCCCCCTCCCCTCTCCCTCTCTTTACTCCCCCCCCCCCCGCCCCTCTGACTGGGTGTTGGCCGACAATGGCCACCAAGCTCACAGCGCAAGGCATGACGGTAAGAAAGGCGGGTGAGCGTTGACAGGCGCTGTGAGTGATGGTGGCGCCCCCTACACCCCCCTACACGCACATGTGCATGTACCGTTGGCCGTGGCGTGGTCTATTGTTGGTGGAGGTGGCGGGCGCGGGGTGGATATGGATCTCGTGTGTACCTTTATAAAACAACCCCCACCCCCCGCTTCAGGCACACATGACACAGTTAAAAGTGAACTTCTCGATCATAAAAGTATGGGTATGCAGGTCTAGCTGTGGGGTTTCAGCAAGGCATATGTGTATGCATGCAAGTCAATGATACGACTGGAGTTGTGGGTATATGCATGTTATAAACGTGTTTATATACATGTATTGTGAGGCCTGGCGTCCACCTACTACGATAGAAATTTAGACCTACGATATGGCACCGATACAAAAAGCAAATATCGGAGACATATCGGGAAGGTGCAACATCGTAGACACATGTCTAGATATGCCAATCCACCACGCATTGTATGGGCTTTTTATCGGTGTCTAATCGTAGAAACGTAGTCAACTGCCCCGATATTAGGGGACCTGCCGACGCGATTTTGTTTTTTCATCGGGAGGTGCATCGTAGACCATATCGGAGCCATATCGTAGTAGGTGGACGCCAGGCCTTATGCCAACCATAAACTATAATGAATATTCTACCGTGCTACTGTGTATCATAATGAGACCATCTAGATTGAAATACATGCTTTTATTATCCATCGTATACAAAGCCCCCATTGAAAATGTATGGGGACTCAGTAAACCACGACCCATTGTATAAAACCTGTCAGATACCATAACTGTGGTGTACGGATTCTAACCTGTGGTATACGGCCTCGGGGAAAATAGTCCTTTTTGCTATAGAGCAAAGAAATAGTCCCTTTGTTAAACCCTCTAAATGGCAATTAATTGATTTGATTTATTCGAAAAGATGGATAATAAATGCAACAAACGATGATTTTGTGGACAGGCAGCTCTGTAAACTACTCGCGGTTGACCTCGTAATATATATATACACTCGCTTGCGCTCGTGTATTACTACGCGTCAACCTCTCGTGGTTTACGGCCGCCTGTCCACAAAACCATCGATTATTGTCTATATCTTTTGATTGTTATTCATTGATAGTTGCACACACATTCAGCTTTGATGAACATACCATATGCTCCTAGTCATATAAGGCTGACTTGGTATACTTCATCTGTACAAATGAATATATACAAGAAACATACATAAATTTACAACAACAAAATGAAGAAAAAACAAAAGGAGACACGCCCTGTACACTGGTGAGTCTACAAGAAATCGGCGGCACTCGAGTTGGAGATAATATGTTTGCATATCATTACAATTACTGCCCTCTGCAAGGCCCCCTAATTGGTCATTACCCCCATCAGCCCATTTTCTCTCATTGCCACCGCATTTAGTGAGCAGAGTTCAAGCGCAGGGACTCATTAGGCAGGGAGAGCACGGGTTTACTGGTGAAAATGGCCACCGTTGAGCACACATTAGTAATGCTGATGTTATCTGAGTGAATTCATTTTCATTCTCTA
Source organism: Alentia gelatinosa (assembly GCA_950022655.1). NCBI lineage: Eukaryota > Metazoa > Annelida > Polychaeta > Phyllodocida > Polynoidae > Alentia > Alentia gelatinosa. The sequence goes on along the minus strand of OX465581.1, from coordinate 119,106,346 downwards.
ATGTCTCGGGTGGGGCGTCAACTCAGTGGTTTAAAAGGCACTGGACTTGTAATCCTAAGGTTGTAGGATTTTGTGGGTTTGTGTCTCACTGTAGCCACTCTTCTCCTTCATTCCCAGCAGTGGTCAACGTACTGCTATATCAAAGCCCAGTCCTTCTCATACCATGTCTATGTGGTGTTGTATATAGTCCCGTTACTCCTTCACCCCCAGCAGTGGGAGACATACTGCTATACCAAAGGCCAGTCCCTCTCATTCCAAGTTTATGTGAAGTGGTGTGCAGCCATCTTTCTCCTTCACCACCAGCAGTGGTAGACTTACTGCTATATCAAAGGCCAGTCCTTCTCATACCATATCTACATGGTGAGGTGTACAGCCACCTTTCTCCTTCATCTCCAGCAGTGGTAGATTTACTGCTACATCAAAGGCCAATCCTTCCCATACCATGTCTATGTGGTGTGGGAACTAAAAGAACTCTCACCTCAGTAAACGTGTAGGGTTGTGTGGTATACAGTCATCTTTCTCCTTCATCCCTAGCAATGGTAGACTAACTGCTATATCAAAGGCCAGTCCTTCTCATGCCATGTCTATGTTGTGTTGTGTGCAGCCACCTTTCTCCGTCATCCCCAGCAATGGTAGACTTACTGCTATATCAAAGGCCAGTCCTTCCCATACCATGTCTATGTGGTGTTGTATACAGTCCCCTTTCTCCTTCATCCTCAGCAGTGGTAGACTTACTACTATATCAAAGGCCAATCCTTCTCATATCATGTTTGTGTGGTTGTGTGAAGCCACCTTTCTTCTTTCTCGTTCACCCTCAGCAGTGGTAGACTTACTTCTATATCAAAGACCAATCATTCTCATACCATGTCTGTGTGGTGTGGGAACTAAAAGAACTCTCACCTCAGTAAATGTGTAGGGTTGAGATTTCTACCGAAATTCATCTCATAAATTCGATCACCTTGAAACCTAAAGTAAGTCTAATAGAACATATTGGACGTTAAACTACCTAAACAACAACGCTCTCCTGTCTCCGAAACATTGTTTTAAATTATGGAGGCTGGTGTTATGTATTTGTTAAACGACAGCCTCCTCTCCCCTCCTCTCCCCTTCCCATCCCCTCCTCTCCCCTCCTCTCCCCTCCTCTCCCCTCCTCTCCCCTCCTCTCCCCTCCTCTCCCCTCCTCTCCCCTCCTCTCCCCTCCTCTCCCCTCCTCTCCCCTCCTCTCCCCTCCTCTCCCCTCCTCTCCCCTCCTCTCCCCTCCTCTCCCCTCCTCTCCCCTCCTCTCCCCTCCTCTCCCCTCCTCTCCCCTCCTCTCCCCTCCTCTCCCCTCCTCTCCCCTCCTCTCCCCTCCTCTCCCCTCCTCTCCCCTCCTCTCCCCTCCTCTCCCCTCCTCTCCCCTCCTCTCTCCTCCTCTCCCCTCCTCTCCCCTCCCCTCCCCTCCCCTCCCCTCCCCTCCCCTCCCCTCCTCTCCCCTCCTCTCCCCTCCTCTCCCCTCCTCTCCCCTCCTCTCCCCTCCTCTCCCCTCCTCTCTCTCGCCCTTTCCCCTCCTCTCCCCTCCTCTCTCTCGCCCTCCTCTCCCCTCCTCTCCCCTCCTCTCCCCTCCTCTCCCCTCCTCTCCCCTCCTCTCCCCTCCTCTTCCCTCCTCTCCCCTCCTCTTCCCTCCTCTCCCCTCCTCTCCCATCCTCTTCCCTCCTCTCCCCTCCTCTCCCCTCGTGATTACTGAGCCCGTAGGGGTGGTTATTCGAGGTCTTTTGTTTTACATAGAATATGTGTTTATGTTACAAACTGCCTAAAAGCACGGAAAAAAGTGCTATTTTATTCACTTTATAATTCATCGATTCATAGCTCATTCACTACGTCTCAGTGAGCCCGAACATTATTCATACTGCACCCTTTGCAGCTGGTAGTATTTCATAGACATTCGGCAGTAGATGTATAATAATAGCTAGGAAGAATTATGTAGGAATGAGAAGGAACTGCATCGAGATATGTAGCTACTTAAGATATACCATGAGTTTGTGTTACGAAGTAATTTCACGAGGCAAACCTAGGTCAAATTGCATAGCAAACCAAAACGAACTGTGTGTTTCCATTGGCTACGGATCGAGTGCAGTTTAGAATTTATGTTTCTAAAATCTACCAGTTGGTCTAAAAATTCATCTAAGTTGAAAGGGGAAATAATATCATGAAACATCACGAAATTCCTATGATTGTTTATATGGCATGAGTTGTCTTCGTGGCATGATATTTGTAGCAGAAGTCAACGAATGGCATATAAACAATTTAAGTGATGTTTAGATTTTATCCTACCCTGTTACATGTTTTTAACTTCATATGTCACCAGTGGCATATAAATATTTTATGCCATAACCGTGGCATACAGTCACACCATGTTAAGTCTATGGGGATTTATATGAGGGGTAGGATAAAGACACAATATTACCATGATTTGGATCTGCGTGGTCGTATTCTCCGAATAGTTGACGCGTAGTAATACTCCGAGCGATAGCGAGGTGTAATGCGTAGCGTCAACTACGAGGAGAATACGACCACGCAGATCCAAATCATGGTTATATTGTATTTATTACCCACATTTAAGCAATAAATATGATCGTCAGAAAACTTTTCAACGTAGTTAAGAAGTTATGTTTACATTTTTTTACCGACGTTTGGGGACTACTTTCATCTCAAAAATCCGTATCCTCCTAGGAGATTCCGGAGGTCCGTATTCTACTCAGTAGCGATCTGTAGGCTACATAGGTTTAGTATGGAGACTGCTTATTAGGTGGGTAATAAAGACCAACATACCACCATGACAGTGATCCTAGGTGAAGGTCAGCCAGAAGGGACACACCCCTCAAAACAACCAACCACAACCCCTAAACAACAGTGTGTACAAGTAACCACAGACAACCACGGTCTCAACCAATCAGGGGAGAAACAAAAACCGGAAATACAGCCTAAAATGCGCGAAAATCTGTGTTTCAAATGACTTACCTGGTCGGGTTCAACACACGCCTCCTTTCTACGATATCCCTAGCAGTTTAGAATTTATCTCACATTTATCAATGACTCATTGGCTAATGTTTTCATGTGATTGTCCATTGAGTATATTTTTTTACAATACTCCATTGCCAATGAGAACGGGTTCGTATTGATTGTTAAGTTAAATTACAGGAATAGAGGGAAACTTTGTCCGGTGTAAGGAAATAAGAGTTACGAGGTAAAGCTCGGAAATATTACTGCCCGAGGCCTTGGACAATGATGATACAGAGCTGACAGTTGAAATAAGATAAGGGCTAAACAAGGGCAACGATGAGATCTATATGGTATTGAAAGCTTTCCCCCAGATTTAAAAAATACCTGGTTAAAGATTTAGAAGACCGCATTGAAGATGATATCTATACACACACAATATTGACTGGTTTCAGATACAAGCGGTCGTATGCTCCGAGGGTTTCATGAGTAGTAATATCCGAGTGTAATATTAATTCATATGTATAAAATCAACACTAATGACACTACAATACCAGCAATATTGAAACCAACAGTATGTTAAAAAAACACCAACTGAGCACCATTTACTACTCTCCAAGAAGGATAGATGGCAACACGACTATCAAACAAGACTGTCCCTGTGGACTACACTACAACACCACATTATACAACTATCACCACCTACACCATGATGGAAATCTTATCTACAGACCATCTACAATACCCTAAATGTATTAAACGACTCATTTAGTACTTAACCTCAAAATGAGTACATTTAATGACTCAATGAGTACCTCAGTATAACAATCAGTGACAGATTAACCTTGATAAAGACTATGTAATAGTCGAAACATCGGTTCTACAATCTGAAACAAATGCCTACATTAATTTGATACCAAAGTGGTTGTGCTGTTTTACCTTTTTACAATGTATGCATGTTTATTTCGGAATAAAGATTTTGCTAATTTTTTTTTTTTTCAAATGAAAAAAAAAAAAAAAAAAAAAAAAATTTTAATTTTAATCTAAAAAAATATGTCTCTTTTGCAGTGCACAAGCGGGTGTGCGCGGAGGGATGGCGGGCGGTGGACACGTCGAGCCCCGGCTCCCTCACGGAGGGGTCGCCCTTCCTCACCCAGGCCTGGGGTCAGCAGACGCTCTGCCTCAAAGTGCACCACACTGCTGCCACCTGGCGAGACGCTCGCGACTCGTGCAGACGACAACACGGTGACCTCATTGACCTTGACTTCCCGGGCTTCATGGCGCCCAACATGGTGGGCATCATTCAGAACCTGGCAAGGGAGGTCTGGGGAGAAGGTGAGTTGTGTATAAAAAAATATATTGAAAAAAATGGGGAATTTCCAAAGTAGGAATTCTCCCAGTGAAAGAAAAAAAGCGGGGTTTTACTCTATAACGACAGTTTAATTCACCAAAAGTAGGCGGTCTACCATTACACGCCGGAACAGACAAACAGGACATACAAAGACATACAAAAAAGCGGTATATGTTCAATAATTTTCAAATGTATGATCTTATGATCAGTACTAATCTAGTACCTGTATAATTCAGACACCAATTAGTATAATATACTAGATACAAAATAAAGCTACCAGTCATAGGTTCTTATGATTCCAAGTTAGTCATCATCAAATGTCGATATCCAAATTTTTACTCTTCCTTTAAAGCTTACATTATCTAGAATATGCTTGACCTCAGCTCCCAACCTCTCCCATAATTGTTTGCCAACTTACAATACGCCCTATTGAGGTATCCCATAATTCAGTCTATTTACAAGTTCCGGCGTTCGCTGGTTGCCGACGTTGTATGGTGTAGACCCTTGAACCGTAACCCACAATTTTATAAATGTTCAAATTGGAAATCCGATGCCAGAAATGAAATTTTCAGTTATTTTTACATGTACATCCAAAATTATATTCAGTTTCTCCAAATATAAATCGGAAAACTGTGTTTCATGTGGTCGTGGTGTGGCCAGCCAGTCGCGAGCGGAACTTGTATTTACCCTGGGCGATAATAGGGAGTTTAGTAACCTCTGGAGGGTCTATGGAGAGTGCAAGAGTTTTTGAGTATTTGCTCTTTTTACCCTTAACTTGGTATACTTGGTGCGAAATTGTTTCAAGTGATAGACATTATCCTACCCCTAATAAAAAATGCCATATGCTTAATATGGGCTTTGTTTATGTGGTCAGGTGTGAAATAAGTACACAATATTACCATGATTACGATCTGAGTGGCCGTATTCTCCGCGTAGTTGACGCATAGTAATATTAGGAAACGTCCATACTGTGGACGAAACGGTTCCTGTTCAAGGTCAGTCGTTGATTTCATACTGCCTGACGCCTCAGGTGGAAGGCAGTATGAAATCAACGACTGACCTCGAACAGGAACCGTTTCGTCTACAGTAAGGATGTTTGCTTATTATTATACATGTATACCTTTAGTTGGTGAAAAAACGCCATTTTAATGACATACAAAGTCGCAGTCGCAGCAGGCACGAACATTATCATTACTGCACCCCTAGCAGCGGGCAGTATTTAATAGACATTCGGACATAGGTATATAATAATACTCCAAGCGATAGCGAGGAGTATTGCGTAGCGTCAACTACAAGGAGAATACAGCCACACAGATCGAAATCATGGTAATGTTGTATCTATTACTCACCTTCCGACTAATTATTAGGGAAAAAAATGTTGTAAATAATTAGAAATTCGACCCAAGCACCGCGAATTGTTTGCATAAAATAGTTCCTATAATGCCTGTCAGGGGGCCGGAAAAGCCGTATTCTCCTAGGAGAATACGGCTTCCCGTATTCTACTCAGTAGCGATCAGGAGGCTCCATAGGCTTAGTATGGAGACTCTGTATTGGGTGGGTAATAAAGTGTTGTTTATGTCACTTCTTTCAAATATTCTAAAATCGTGGAGACGGGGTAGGATAGAATCTAGACGCCACTCGTTTGAGTTTGAGTTTATTTATGTCACGCATTGCGTTGGCTCCATGATCTCACGAGTCTATGTGTGTTGCGCAGTAGTGTCTGCGGAATGAGTTAATTGTAAAATTTAATTGGAGTGAATATGCCATTGTCGCCGGTGTTTTAAATTGTTCTGTAATTGACTGTGGACTACTTGGCTGTGTGTCAGGACTCAGGAGGCTGTGGACAGGACTCTTCGTGGAGAGTGGAAAACTGTGGTGGGAGAACAAGTCCCCCAGACCAGTCTATGGGTAAGTGCTTTTTGAGAGGTGCCCCTCCAAAATGAATTATGTGCTAATATAAAAACTAGGAATGAATAGGATGTTCATCATAGATGAATGAGCGTGCAATTATAAATGAATGACAAGGTTCGGGTTAGATTCAGTCTATGGATAGTTTTCTGTAACCCGCTTACACTGAGTTAACTTGCTATTTCTATAACTACCTATCTAGGATCCAAACATATCAAGCACCAGTGGGTCTTGAGGTATTTTGGTCTTGAGTGATTGGTCATGGTCATCTGTGCACATTTCTAAGACCCTGAGACACTGGCTCCCTGCTCTATTCTCACTATCATAGTGGACAGCATGCAGATGGTAAAGGGATAGTTTTCTGGAAGCACAGTGAAAGTTCAATGTGACCACTCTCACCTCTAGATGATGTATTTAGCGCGTGCAAGCACGCTCTAAAAAGAAAAAAGAATCTGATCAATAATTAATTGGACTACACTACAACAACACATTATACAACTATCACCACCTACACCATGATGGAAATCTTATCTACAGACCATCTACAATACCCTAGATGTATATAACGACTCATTTAGTACTTAACCTCAACATGAGTACATTTAATGATTCAATGAGTACCTCAGTATAACAATCCGTGACATATTAACCTTGATAAAGACTATGTTATGGTCGAAACGTCGGTTCTACAATCTGAAACATTAATTTGATGCCAAAGTGGTGGTGCTGTTTTACCTTTATTAATGTTTTTACAAAATTGTACAAAGTATTTTGCCATACGAAGACAGTCTTAAAAAGTGGCAAAATTTTACCGGGTCACATGATCACAGTGTGACGTATGGCCATAAATATGACATGGGTAGGAGCAGGCGGTATACGTAGGAGATACGGCCACAGGTATTCATATAGAACGGCTTGACCATGCAGTACATGATGCAAAACGAGATGTGTCATCGTTGTTTTATACAGAATGAGGCCCCAGGCCGAGTTCCGTAAATAACATCAATTCCCCTTGGGTTTTGTAGCATGTACAAGCATGGTGGGTCGTTATATATTCATTGTATACCCAAAATGAATCAAATCTTACCATAAATTGGCATAGAAGACATGTCGATGTGAAAGCCCACACACTGCTAATGTTTCAACATGTTCAGTATTAAGAAGGAAATTGATGAGTGTTTGGTCTGTGTCCTCGTTCGCCATCGAGTTTGGAGTGCTCAGTAATATGAACGAGGCGATAGCCGAGTGAATATTCTGTACACAATCTATAATGCATAGGGAGCAGCAGTACATGATTACCCAATATACTGCATGGGTATATGATAAATAATAATACAGATCCATGTCTTAATTACTGGTGTACAATGCATTTCTCCTCAGCAGGAATGAGCCCGGACACTGGTGGGAGTGGCTGGAGGGACAACCAGGCCAGCGCACGGGCAACTACGGCCGACTGGACCTCAAGAATGGTACCAACACATTGTGTGAGTCACCTTAACTAAAACTATAATAATTACATTGTGTGAGTCACCTTAACTAAAACTATAATAAATACATTGTGTGAGTCACCTTAACTAAAACTATAATAATTACATTGTGTGAGTCACCTTAACTAAAACTATAATAATTACATTGTGTGATTCACCTTAACTAAAACTATAATAATTACATTAAGGGGGTCACCTGGACTAAAACCATAATATATACAGTAGAACCCCACGTAAGCAGACACCCTCCGTTCCGGCCAAAATTGACCGCTTACACGGGGTGTCCGCTTACACGGGGTTAAAATAAACATCTAATAGAGGGAACCATTCCAAGCATCTGTAAACATGTTTGAGTTGTTACTGAAAAACTCATGCATGTGAGAGTGACAAATAAAATTTTTTTTTTAAAAGCAAAGGTGTCCGTTTACGCGGGGTGTCCGCTTATGCAGGGTGTCCGTTAGGCGGGGTTCTACTGTAGCTGATACAGAAAGGAAAGAAAGATCCTACTTATGTAGTAAATGTTCTTTGGTGGGGTTCTACTGTAATTACATCATGTGAGTCACCTTAACTAAAATTATGATTATATTTACATTAAGTGAGTCATCTTAACTAAAACTATGATATATAATTACATTAAGTGAGTCATCTTAACTAAAACTATGATATATAATTTGCATTAAGTGAGTCATCTTAACTAAAACTATGATATATAATTACATTAAGTGAGTCTTCTTAACTAAAACTATGATATATAATTTGCATTAAGTGAGTCATCTTAACTAAAACTATGATATATAATTTGAATTAAGTGAGTCATCTTAACTAAAACTATGATATATAATTACATTAAGTGAGTCATCTTAACTAAAACTATGATATATAATTTGCATTAAGTGAGTCATCTTAACTAAAACTATGATATATAATTTGCATTAAGTGTGTCATCTTAACTAAAACTATGATAAATAATTACCTTACATGAGTCACCTTAACTATAAATATATTGTTTGAGTCACCTTAACCAAAACTATAATATATAATTTCATTATCTGAGTCACCTTAATCAAAACTATAGGTAAACTTTTATACCAAAGCCTGATAATTATCAGTACCTCTGAGTGACCTTTTGACCTTGACCTGACAGCGCCCAGTAACGCGTGGATCCCCAACCTGGAGAGTGACCAGCCGTTCTTCCTGACGCACCCGTCGTCAGTGTTCAGACTGGGCCTGACGCTCGTCAAGGAGAACACCTTACTGCCCTACGCCTGCATCAACAACGGCTTCGTCCTGCCGCCCGCACAAGGTATTATAACCTTTATTATCTCACCCCTGGAATGATAGGTAGAAACCAAACGAGAGTTAGCCTTGTCAATGTTTATGCCACGATGGGCAGGTTGTGTATTACTACATGAGGCGTTAGCCAAGTGGAGTGAGTAGCAGACCTGACCAGAGTATTCAACTACAAGAAGAATATGGCCACACAGATCAAAATCATGGTAATGTTGTATTTATTACTCACCTTTCGAGTAATTATTAGGAAAAAAATCTTGTAGATTTGATGCAAGCGCCGTGCATTGTTTATATAAATTAGTCCCTATAATGCCCGTCAGGTGGCCGAAAAAGCTGTATTCTCCTAGGAGATTCCGGAGGTCCGTATTCTACTCTGTAGTGAACTGTATGGTTCTTAGGCTTAGTATAGAGAATCCATATTCGGTGGGTAATTATATAGAACTACATCGAGAATCTCGATGTAGTTCTGGATTTATCGCACCCCTTTCTCTGCCATTAAATAGCATCACAACATCAAAATCGTTAAAATATACTTAGCAAATCCATATGACATCATCCCACATACACTACGCCACGGCCGTGGCGTAGTATAGTTACTTTATTGGGGTGATCGTTGAGTATTTTTTTCTAATGGTATTTCTATGGCTAAGCTTGTACCAGGGGTGAGATAATAATGATATAGAACGTCCTGACCATGCTGTACAATTCACAGAATGAGATTGTAATTTACAGTTTGTATGGACCGAGGCATTTACGCCGAGTTCCGTACAAACTGTAAATTACAATCTCAATTGTGCTGCATGGTGGCATGTTATATATTTACTATATACCCGAAATTTTTTTTAAATCATTAATTTCATTTAGCCTTACAACCAGTATCCTAATAAACGTGTATAGCAAGGTGGTCCGTATTTTAGTGTACGGACCAGTGGTCCGTACAGAATTTTACCATTATATGGCAAAAAGGTGCATATTTACAGTATATACGGCATGGGTATATAGAAACATCGTAAAACTGGATGAGGTTTAATCTTGTCCACTGTAAGCCACGACTGGAGTTTGGCATAGCGACTTCATGAGGCGAAGCCGAGTGAGGTCCGGAGCCAAAACCTCAGGAGTGGAATGCGGTGGCCATGATTAAAACGAATCAGGTTTTGATCTCCTCGATTTTGGAATATTACGTGATAACAATTCTGTATGCTACTAGTGGCATATAAAACTCTGTATGCCAGTCAGCGTGGCATACGGAAACCCAATGTTAAGCCTATGGGATTTTATACTAGGGGTAGGATAAATGCTGATACTTACATGTGATCTCCCTTCCCCTTGCAGCGAGTAAGTGCCCGGACGGGTGGTTCGGCTCGCCCTACGTCGACAAGTGTCTGTGGTTCAGTTACCACCAGGCGGTGTCTCACAGTGACGCCATCACGCTGTGTAAGGACAAGGGCGGCCAGCTGGCCATGCCGCAAGACCGCTTCTACAACGCCTACGTCACCAAGGTCATCCTCAATGCCGAGATAGGTGAGATAGATGGAGCAGAATATAGAAAGACATGGTTAGTGTGTCTGAATGGAATCTGTTCAGAGATATTTTGGTCAGAAATACTCACCGAATTCGAAGAATGAGGTAAGTATTTCTGACCAAAATATCGAGGAACAGATGGAATTCAGACACACTCACTATGTCTTTTTATTATTATATACCTAAAAATCATTAAGAATGCCATTCTTAAACTCACTAAATAGAAGAATGAGTGGTCATGTGGTACAGAGGGTAGTATTATATATATTACGCCACAGTGTGGACGGATGAAATCTTTTCTCCTATCGCGTAAAAGTGATACATTCGTGCACCGGTGAATAATAATAGGCCTTTTTCCATAGGCCTGTGTCGCACGTTTTCTACGTGGTTACGCAATGCTTGCAGCCAAACATACCCCTGGCAACGTATACTTTAGCATTGGATCATTGACATTATGAAAGTGATGCATGTACATCATTCCGATAGAGATAAAAGTGATTGCTTTAGATACTTTAGTTATAGCTTAGATAACACATGCATACCCAAATTTTAAACACAATAATACATTGGCAGGCCTAGCTATAATATGCTTATCTTTCTCCAAGTTAAAACCAAGATAATTATCAACTATAAAGTTTAGACAGCTCAGACTCGTTGAACCAATACCCTAGTTTGTTCCAGCAATTTAATCTGTCAAAAAACAACACTCCTGCAATCACACCCACCATTCACACTTTGCTGTGTGTTTCTATTTGAATTCCGCCAGACTCGCGGTGTTTGTCCGAGCGGCCGCTTGAGTTGACAGTGCGGCTGTTAGGCGGCGCTGAACGGCAACACCTGTATTACATAGAACTGGATCGAGCATCGTAGAAACACTCAATACTCCACGACTTTGGATGCGCTGCAATCATCATCGAGGCAAAGTCGAGTGATCATTCCGGCGCATCCAAACGAGTGGAGTATTGCGTATCTTACCATTCATGTGCTGTTCTGGATTTATCGCACTGCGTTCAATGACATTAGATAGCATCACAATATCAGAATAATCAAAATTATTTAGCAAATCCATATGACGTCATCTCAGATTCACTCCGCCACGACCATGGCATAGTATTGTCACTTTACCGGGGTGATCGTCGAGTATTTTTTTCTAATGTTTTTCATACGGCTAAACTTGTACCAGGGGTGAGATAAAATATCTGATGGGCCTGCTTTTATAACCTATTATATACCCATGACATATTTACTGTAAATACACACCATTTCAATATATTCCGTAAAATAGCCATACAGAATAGTGTTCCTTATTTCACTGCACTGAACACTTCATCATTTTAGAACAAATGAGGCAATTCGATTGGCTAAGCAACCGAAGATTTCAAACGTGTATACAAATTTTGCAGTATGGACGACATTGTTAGACCACCAAATTGTGTTAATTGAATAAATTATGGCAAAATACGGTCACATTTTATCCATTTCAGGTAAATGATAAATACACAACGACCTACCATGCTTTTAAAAGCTACAAAACTCGATGATAATTTACGGTTCATACGGAACTCGTACGAACCCTAAATGATCATCTCGTTTTGTAGCATGTAGCATGGTGAGGTCGTTCTATATAAGTATCAAGGGCCCTGGATTGTTCCCCATTATTGAAGCATTGACAAACTTAAGAAATCATGCCAAAACATGCTTATCTACCACATATAAAACGTGTAAATTTTGGTGGGATCCGCTTGGAGATTTTCCCGCACATAGTGACCAAGTGAACCAGACCTAGGCCTGGAGACTGAGGAGCCACAAGAGTGAGATTCTCGTGCAGTACTTGACTGAATTCTGCTACTCTTTTTGGTGTTTCTCTACAAAGATGTTCTTCTATCCTTAGGATTTGTTTCTAGCTGTACTGAAAACATAATTTAGAACTGTAGTTTTCCGACCTCATTTCCTTGAGAGAATGCAGTGAGATCACATTTCGCTGGTAGTCCGTAAAATATGTGTCACATGAAATGATTGTTGGATAAAGCTTTTCCATTGAGAAAAATCGGGGACCCGAATTTCGCCAATTTCGCCGATTTCCCTCGAAAAAATCGGGAACTACTCGTGGTCGCGTCTATCTACGGATCACTTCTTCGTCTCTCACTGTCACATGAAATGATTGTTTGGAACTAATTGATAGTTCCAGGTGTTGATAGTAGGGGGTGCCACTAGCTAGGCCCTCACCCTATCAAATACGACGCGATGAAGTCGCTAGTACAACATAAGACCTTTCTGACATTTATTTTTATTTCTCCACTAGGAGTGCTGAAGGCCGATGACCCGGAAGTAGAAGAGGAACCCGGAACGATTGGTTCGCGCATGCGCTGTGTGTTCTGCACGAACGCGCAGTCGGTGGAGAAGTGTCAGCCGGCGCCCGAGCAGCAAAACGGAACCTGCTCGCCCGACGTGAGTCACGTGATCATTTAGTGACCATATATGGAGTTTATATGGGATTCACACGCGGAGACTCATGTACCTTTTGCAGGGTTTGTCTGAGACAATATTCCTGAGATTATTTGCTGGTACATAGTCTCCTCGTGTGATACCCCTAAGTTTCAATTCCCTGAGACTGAGGGGGGGAGCATGGAAAATTGTTGGCGTCAATTTTCCCTGCCAAGGTACATAATCTCTAGCAATTTTTATTTTAAACCTGTTTAAAATTTATCGGGGATTTTGGTGAGACTGGCATACCTCTTGCTGATAATGAGGGTCCCCTAGTCTCAGTGGGGTGTGTTTTCACGGGTTCACGTGGGAAGGAGGCCCTGTGTTAGAGACTGTGTACCCTGAACATAGGTACTTGAGTCTCAAGGAACGCATTCACACGGGAAGAAGCTGCAAGCCAGAGACTATGTACCTTCTGAAAGAAAGATTATGTACCGGATTTGTCCTTCCGTGTGTATCAGATCCGCTATTTTCCCTAGAGACTGAGAAAGCTCAATTTCAGCATTCTGCTCTGTGATTATTGGACAAAGGGAAAATTCTCGGCGACTGGGGGTAAAATGTAAAGTACATTAGTCTCAAGTACATGAGTCTCTCCATGTTAATCCCACTTAGATATGAGAGTAAAGTTCACAAGAAGGCAATGTCACTGATAGGAAAAAAGGAACCACACAATTTAACTAAAATAGCTTTGATTTGGGGATTTTGTCCCAGCCATGGAAAGGTCGCTCCACTGATTGTGTCACTGATGAAGCTGAATATAGCATGGTCTAAATTAGATTTTTAATATAATCCTCTGGTAGTTTATTTAGAGTTAATAGGAAAATATGTATAGGTGGCCTATCAAGGAAAACTAACTTTCTCAATCACTGTTAACTGTCTTTCGTCTTTTTACATAATATTCAATAGATTTTATGTCAATATAAATCTTATTGCACCCTGTATTGAACCAGTATCATGTTTTTTATTTCACAGTAATCAGTATAAACCCTTCCTGACCCTGTACTGAACCAGTATCATGTTCTTATTGCACAGTCTTCAGTAAGAACCCTTATCCTACACCTAATTAAAAAGGCCATAGGCTTAACATGGGATTTGTTTATGTCACAGGTGTGACATAAAGTGTTATTTATGTCACTATTTTCTAATACTGAACAAATGTGGAAGCGGGGTAGGATAAAATCTAGACGCCACTCGTTTGAGTCTGAGTTTACTTATGTCACTCATTTTGATGGCCCCGTAATGTCACTCGTTTTCGACTGGTGAAATTATGGAACCAGCAAAATATGTGACATAAATAAACTGAGACTCAAACTCGTGAAGTTTCTTGATATTCCTGACCCTGTACTGAACCAGTATCATGTTTTTATTGCACAGTCTTCAGTAAGAACCCTTCTTGACCCTGTATTGAACCAGTATCATGTTTTTATTGCACGGTAATCAGTAAGAACCCTTCCTGACCCTGTATTGAACCAGTATCATGTTTTTATTGCACGGTAATCAGTAAGAACCCTTCCTGACCCTGTACTGAACCAGTATCATGTTTTTATTGCACAGTAATCAGTAAGAACTCTTCTTGACCCTGTATTGAACCAGTATCATGTTTTTATTGCAGAGTAATCAGTAATAAGCCTTCTTGACCCTGTATTGAACCAGTATCATGTTTTTTTTGCACGGTCTTCAGTAAGAACCCTTCCTGACCCTGTATTGAACCAGTATCATGTTTTTATTGCACGGTAATCAGTAAGAACCCTTCTTGACCCTGTATTGAACCAGTATCATGCTCTTATTGCACTTTACAGAAGGTGTGTGGGGTGAAGGTGATAAAACACATGAACGGGTCCCTCTTCTACACGGGCGGCTGTTTCCAGCCTGTGGAGTGTCAGATTCTCGGCTCCCTGAGTCTGAAACACCTGTGTACGACAGACGCCACCGCCTACACGCTCTGCTGCTCCACACCTCAGTGTCTGCAACGACTGCTCGCTGTGGTTGCTCGTAAGTAACGATAACTATTACGCACCCATACTTTTAATAGTTACATACGACCGCTCGCTGTGGTTGCTCGTAAGTAACGATAATTATTACACACCCATACTTTCAATAGTTACATATGACTGCTCGCTGTGGTTGCTCGTAAGTAACGATAATTATATAGAACGTTCTCACCATGCTGTACAAGTCACAGAACGAGATGCTAATTTACCGTTTGTACGGATCGAGGCGTTTACGCCGAGTTCCGTACAAATCGTAAATTATCATCGAGGTACAAGCATGGTTGGACGTTATATATTTACTTTATACCCGAAATTTAAAAAAGAAACAATTTCATTTTTCTTAACTACCAAAATTTTAATAAATGTGTCTGGCAAGGTGGTCCGTATTTTAGTGTACGGACCGCTGGTCCGTACATTATTTTTACGTCATATGCCGAAACGGTGCATGTATACAGTATATACGGCATGGGTATATAGTAAAGTGGTGATTCCACCAGACTAGAAACTTTATCGGAAAATTTATGAAGTCCTTGGAATGTATCAAAGAATATCTTATATGGTGAATTTTTTCGCACGATAAATCGTATATATGCGTCCGACATTACCAGAAAAAAATGTGTGCTTCCACCGCCAGCTATGCTTATACGAAACTTTCCGATTTTCATTTCGGCAAGTTTTGGGTGCTCGGTGGAATCACCGCTTTACTATTACACACCCATACTTTTTATAGTCACATACGACTGCTCACTGTAGTCACTCATAAGTAATGATAATCATTACTTACCCGAACTTTTAATAGTTACATATGACTGCTCGCTGTGGTTGCTCATAAGTAACGATAACTATTACACACCCATACTTTTAATAGCTCCATACGACTGCTCGCTGTGGTTGCTCATAAGTAACGATAATTATTATACACCCATACTTTTGATAGTTACATACTACTGCTCACTGTGGTTGCTCGTAAGTAACGATAATTGTTACACACCCATACTTTTAATAGTTACATACGACTCCTCGCTGTGGTTGCTCGTAAGTAGCGATATTCATTACACACCCATACTTTTAATAGTTACATACGACTGCTCCCTGTGGTTGCCCGTAAGTAATGATAATCATTATACACCCATACTTTATGTTTATGAAGTCCTTGGAATGTATCAAAGAATATCTTATATGGTGAATTTTTTCGCATGATAAATGGTATAAGCGTCCGTAATTACCAGAAAAAATGTGTGCTTCCACCGCCAGCTATGCTTATACGAAACTTTCCGATTTTCATTTCGGCAAGTTTTGGGTGCTCGATGGAATCACCGTTTTACTATTACACACCCATACTTTTTATAATCACATACGACTGCTCGCTGTGGTTGCTCGTAAGTAACGATAATCATTACACACCCATACTTTTAATAGTTACATACGACTGCTCCCTGTGGTTGCCCGTAAGTAATGATAATCATTACACACCCATACTTTTAATAGTTACATACGACTCCTCGCTGTGGTTGCTCGTAAGTAACGATACTTATTACACACCCATACTTTTGATAGTTACATACCACTGCTCGCTGTGGTTGCTCGTAAGTAACGATAATCATTACACATCTGAAATGTTCGCTGGTCTCCCCTGTCTTTAGTGGAAACCCAGGGAACAGGCTTTGGGTTGGGACAGAGATTAAGCTAGCGCTAGCACCGCGAAAGATCTGGGGACGAGTGAACCTGTTCCCCGTAAAGCATGTCTTCAGGGGGTGATTAGGTTTATTAATCAGGCTAATAGATGATTCATCACTAAACCTTGTCTCTTAAGGCCCGGCGTCCACCTTCTAAGATATGGCTCAGATATGGCCTACGATGCACCTCCCGATACAAAATCAAAAATCGCGTCGGAAGGTCACCCTATATCGGGGCAGTTGACCAAGCACGAAAATGTTTCTGATTTTATCTTAGCCTGGAAATATTTATCTGTTTATCACCCGTTGAGAATGAGTTACCGTACTCGCAAGCCTGTTGAGAACGAGTTCCTAATGTTAAGCCTATGGACGTTTATTCCAGGCTAAGATAAAAACCCATTCCAATGTCACTATATGATAATACACATAGGGAATCGTATTTTGATAACGGGTTTCTATAACAACTTGTTGACAAACTCTCTCCTCTGTGTTTCCCAGAATTCACGTGCGAGCCCCGGTTCCCGCTGGTACCCGAGGGACGTGCGGGGGCGGCGGGGGACCAGCCGGAAGTGGAATGTTTCACGTGTGACGGGGTCTCGTCTGACGAGGAGTGCATGGCCAAGGGCACCGTGGTCACGTGTTCGGCGCAGTACCCCACCATGGTCAGTGCGCATGCGTCATGTCTGACGTCACAATGTTTCTAATCATTACCTTAACGCCCCCTCCCCCTTTTGCGAAATATTGGAGAAATTTTGGTAGATACAGGTTATTTCTGGTATATATATGTATATAAAACGAAATAATTGTATGTAATTTTTGATATTTTACATTTATCTAGTATTTGATCCTACAAGAAAAATAAACCAAATTAATGATAATACGGAGAAAATGATAAAAATGAAATTATCAGATCTTTAGTGTGGGTGGGTGGGTAAAAAATGAAACAATATAATTTGTGATGGTGTTACATAATTATATCGAAGTTCATCGGGAATCATATAAATACACGATTCTCCACAAGTTTGAATGGACCACAATCGTCATCGAGGCAAAGCGGAGTGACGATAATGGTACATCCAAGTGAGTGAAGTATTGTGCATTTTATGATTCGAATGTGTTCCTGGATTTATCTCACCTCTTTCACTGAAGACAGAATAACATCACAATATCAGACTATTTCAAATTACTTCGTAAATCCAGTTAAGAGCGAATAAATCTCCATGCTGACATCTTGTCTGCTCTCTGAAATCCTTGCCGCTGATTGGCCAGTTCCTCATGACGTCATCTCGTATTCACTGCGCCACGCCTCCGCGTAGTATTGTCACTTTACCGGGGTGATTGCTGAGTATAATTTTTTCATGTTATTGCTATGACTAAACTTCTACTAGGGGTGAGATAATGCACCACTAGGCTGCCCTGAACGGTTTTTTATTGTTGTTTTTTTTCAAATTTCTTTTTTGTTCACCATAAGGTTTTACAATCTCTCTATCAATTTTTTGACAGAAGAGTAGCCGAGTTCGGCAACAATAAAGAGGGCTTAGCCTCAACTGTATAAGTTGTTATCTCACCCCTGGTACAAGTCTACCCATAGGAATAACGTTAGAAAAAAATACTCAATGATTACCCCAGTAAAGTCACAGTACTACTTCTCGGTCATGGCGGAGTATACGCTAAATGACGTAATATGCGACTAGCGAATCAGCAACTAGGACTATTTCCTGTCGTTAGATCTTGCCGACCTACGGCATTGTTTACTTCCACTAGAGTTTCTGAGGCATCGAACAGATGCAAGATGGAATCGGATATTTTCACGTTAAACTGGATTCGGGTGTGTAATTTTTTAAAATCTGATATTCTAATGCTATTCTAATGTCTGTGGGCGGGGTGAGATAAAAACAGAACAGTTTTCGAATCGGACTAGTAGCCACTATGCCACGAGTTTGGATGCGTAGTAATTGTCACTAGGCTATGCCTCGTGACGATTACTACGCATCCAAACGAGTGGCGTAGTGGCTACTAGTCTGATTTTCAAACCAGTTCTGCTTAAGTCTGCATGGCTTAGTCCTACCCTGGTACATGGTAGTATACTAAACCATGGTTGAGTATATGATTTAACAATCGTCAAAAATAGATCAACAATAAACGGTTTCTCATCTATTGCTGTTTTTGTCCGTCAGAGGGCGCCGGTGTGCCAGACGCGCGTGTGGCAGGAGTCTCGTCACAGTCGAGTGAAGATCGTCAAGCAGTGTGTGAGCGCGGTGCAGTGTGAATCGGCCCAGCAGGACTGCACCTCCATCGCCGTGGCGCCCACGTGTGTGTACTGCTGTCAGGGCCACCGCTGTAACCAGTGGCTTCCAGACAACCCCATCCTCCGTGAGTTAAACTACCTTTAGCTTACTGTAGAGTCTATGAACATTCATTAAGGGATTTTATTATATACCCATGCTGTATATTATCGTAAAACTGGATGTGTTTTAATCTTGGCCACCGTATGCCACGACTAGAGTTTGGCATAGTGATTTGTGGGTGTTTTCAGGCTTGCCCCTTTGCTCATTAAACCGCCCCCTGTTTTTGGTGTTTTCAGGCTCACCCCTTGCTTATCAAACAGACCCCTGTTGTTGGTGTTTTCAGGCTTGCCCCTTTGCTTATTGAACATACCCCTGTTTTGGTGCTCGCCCCCTTGCTTATTAAACAGCCCCCTGTTTTTATGTTTTCCGGCTTGCCCCTCGCTTATCAAACAGCCCCCTGTTTTTATACTTGCATGCTCACCCCTTGCTTATCAAACAACCCCCTGTTTTTCATGTTTTGGTGCTTACCCCTTACTTATTAAACAGCCCCCTGTTGTTGGTGTTTTCAGGCTCGCCCCTTGCTTATTAAACAGCCCCCTGTTTTCGTGTTTTCAGGCTTGCCCCTTTGCTTATCAAACAGCCCCCTGTTTTTATGTTATCAAACTTGCCCCTTGCTTATTAAACAGACCCCTGTTTTGGTGTTTTCAGGCTTGCCCCTTTGCTTATTGAACATACCCCTGTTTTGTCGCTCGCCCCCTTGCTTATTAAACAGACCCCTGTTTTGGTGTTTTCAGGCTTGCCCCTTTGCTTATTGAACATACCCCTGTTTTGGTGCTCGCCCCTTTGCTTATTAAACAGCCCCTGTTTTTGGTGTTTACAGCCTCCCCTTGCTCATTAAACAGCCCCCTGTTTTCATGTTCCAGGCTCGCCCCTGGCGCGGCGGGCGTGGATCGGCTTTGAGAAGCGCGAGGCGGACCTGCTGTGGGTTGACGGGCGCGTGTCGACCGTGGCGCGGTGGAACACGACGTTCGGCAGCATGTACCCGTACCTGCCGACCTCCGGCTGCGGCCAGCTGTGGGCGGACAGACCCTGGGGCACGGAGTGGCTGGTTGGAGAGTGCGCCACCAGTCTGCCGTTTGTGTGCGAAGCCACGCCCACCGCCACAGGTCAGTTCAAACTTAACACTCCAGTTCAGTCTGTTGGCTCAAACTAAGACTGTTAGACCTGGCGTCCACCTACTACGATAGAAATTTAGACCTACCAATATGGCGCCGATACAAACAGCAAATATCGGAGACATATCGGGAAGGTGCAAAATCCTAGACATATTCCAAAAACCTCTATCTTTTCAGGGGTGTCGGACGTAACACATGTAGTTTGGGTTACCTTAAATCTGTATAAAATTAGCAAATCTACTCAGAAGCTATTGGAATAAATTGCCTGTGATAGGTAATTATCTATAGTACATAGAAATATATGAATTTAGTATCTATTATCAAGTTTATATTTTGGTGTCATTTGGTGACCTTAGGTACAGAAAATGCAGGTTTTGAAAAATAGACCCATATGTCAAGACATGCCAATCCACCACGCATTGTATGTGTTTTTTTATCGGAGAATCGGAGAATTTTATCTAATCGCAGAAACGTGGTCAACTGCCCCGATATTAGGGGACCTTCCGACGGGATTTTGATTTTGTATGGGGAGGTGCATCGTAGACCATATCAGGAGCCATATCGTAGTAGGTGGACGCCGGGCCTTTGAGTACAGTCGGTTTTCCATCAAATGAATCATCACATTTACAGGCTTATGATCAACAAAGTTGACTTAGTATCTCAGCCCTGACATGGATTGGTTTTCATGATTTTCCATATACATCTGATTGAACCATGTAATTCGATTAAGAACAACAAGGCAATGAAACAAAAAGAAAAAGGAAAGAAAAAAGAGAGGTCAATCGCTCACGTCCTTTGTATCGCAAGGTACAATAAATCATGTTACTATATACCCATGCTGTATATACTGTAAATATGCACCGTTTCGCCATATAACGGAAAAATACTGTATGGACCACTGGTCCGTACAGGAAAATACGGACTACCTATCCATACCAAAGGATTTTTTTTTAATTTCGGGCATATAGTAAATATAGAACGACCTACCATGCTTGTACAAGCCACAAAACGAGATAATAATTTATGGTTTGTACGGAACGAGGCGTAACCGCCTGGTTCCGTACGAACCATAAATTAGCATCTCGTTTTGTAACTTGTACAGCATGGTCAGGACGTTCTATGTAATTACTTAATACACCATTAGTCATCAACAGCCAAACAACCCTTTAGCTACGCTATGATGACTAGAGGCATTCCCAGACATAGTACGCTATGATGCCTGGAGGCATTTGCCAGCTGTCTTTTATCTCACCCCCGGTACAAGTTTAGCCAGAGAAATAACATTAGAAAAAAATACTCGACGATCACCCCCGTAAAGTGACAATACTACGCCACGGCCGTGGCGTAGTGAATGTGAGATGATGTCATATGGATTTGCTATAGTATATGTTAATTATTCCGCTATTCTGATATGCCATCTAATAACATAGAAAGGGGTGAGATAAATCCAGAACCGCACTAAAATTGTAAAATACACAATATTCCACTTGTTTGGATGTGCCATAATCGTCACTCTGCTTCACCTCGATGACGATTTGGGCCCATCCAAACTCGTGGTGTATTGTGTATTATTACGATTCTCGATGCAGTTCTATAAAAACTATTACGCCTGGAGGCATTCCCTGGCATAGTACGCTGTGATGCTTTAAGAACCGAAGATGCCTGGAGTTATCAGCGTGCTAAGGACGGAAGATGCCTCAAGGCATCATTTTGTCTATTTTACAATAATGGATTTTGTACAAATCACTAGAGGTGCTCTTTGAGAGCTGAACCCGTATTTCGTCCCCTTTTCCTTATACTACTGACACGTGAGCACGGTTAATGCGTTCACTAATACTTTATTACCCACCTATTGCGGAGTCTCCATAGGAAATGTATAGGGTGCCTGGAATTAGCTACCTGGAGATTTTGTCATGTCAGAATCTCCTGCAGGACATTCCTGGTAAATAGTCCTGCAATTACTTCGAAATAGGTTTCTTGAATGTTCATTCAATGTTAATTATTTAGAATCAATCATAATAATCTCCTTTACCATTTAGGTAAAATTTCCTCTTCCGGGTACGTTACGTGATCTAGTGGGATCTGTGAACGCTTTCGTTCAAAAAAAGTTTGACTTACCAGCAGTCGCTCAAGCTGTTTGCCGCGTATTCCAATTAATCTCATTTACCATCAGAAATCACTGTCATAACACACTTTGCATACTAAAATCCCAGGTTAATGGCGAACTTTATTATTGGTGTCAGTCTACACTGAATTACTCCCACACTTAACAGTGCTGTGGTGTCTGGAACTAAATGGCTTACACAAACTTTTGAATTGCAATGCATTTGTTATTAATCTTGAAGGTGGGTGATAAATACAATAACGACTGGTTTTGTATACGAATGACCATAATCTCCTCGTAGTTGACGACGTTATATCCTCGCTACTCGCTTGGATATTACTATGCGTCAACTACTCGGAGATTACGGACACTTGCACACAAAACCAGTCGTTATTGTGTATATATTAGCTGGGCTCCGTATTATTATCTACCTGTGGTTATACGACCAACCCGTGCCGTGCGCTGCTACCCATGGCGTATTATACCCGTACAGGGTATGTCATCACGTGACTTGAAAGACGAAAACTAAAATGGCCGCCGCTATGAGCGTACCGATGGCGTATCAGCAAAACCATAACTACACTGGCCACCAGAGCACACTGACATTAGCTCTGGTGGAGTCCATCTGCAGCCACCTTGACTGGTACTCTCTGAGCTGATCTTCTTGGTAGAAACTAGAAACAGTACATGCAAATCAAGCAAATGTAAATTGGCCTGTTGGAATCGGAAAAACTGGAAAAAACGTTAAATTTACTCATGTAGAACTAGAATGAATCCCAAGAAACCAGTTTTTCACATTTTTCAAAAATCACTAGGTGGCGCCACTGTGGATTGTAGGATATGCACGAAAACCACTATTTTATTCAAATATACGTCATCGCGGAAGTGCATGTATTGCCTGAATATTGACTTGTTTTCATTTATATGTATATATATATGCCCAGGCCTTATATACGGACGCGTCTTGGCTGTATTTCACACCCGGCATATATAAGAGGAAATATCCTCTCCCCCCGCTGCCTCCGCCCATATGTGTTGGTAGAAGTACAGGTGTCCTCAGTGGGAAGCACCCCCCCCCCCCACCTCCCCCCGCCTGCTCTCATTGAAGCCCTCTTCACTGGATGCTTATATATACGTCTACAGATGAGGTGTATACACACAGGGAATTGGACGACCTTGTATACGCAAAATACCTACTTATATACTCCGGGCGCATCCATATGTAAAATGATGATGTTCGTGCAGTGAAAACTCTATTGAATGTTCTTCTATTTGAAAGATGAAAGCGTTGAGATCATCACACACCCCAGGGACCTGACCATCGGCCTGCAGACCCTCAAGAACATAGACTACTTCTCTGACTACGACGATAGTTCCCTCGACGACCACTCGCTCACCTGCGGCGCCACCAACTACCACCCCAACTACCCGGTCGTCTGGGTCAAGGACGGTCGTTACCATGACAACGGGGTGCCGCAGAACGGCTTCACTCTTGACGTCACGGCCGAGACGCTAGCGACATCTGGTGACAGTTTGCTGAACCTGCAGGGTGACTACCACTGTGAGGTGTGGGACAAGCAAGGTCAGCGCCGGACGAGGTCAAGGTCGGCTACCGTCAGATTTCAAGGTCAGGCATCTGTATTTGTACGACTGTGTAGCCATTGTATATTTGCTAACCACATATAAAGCGTTAGAATTCTGTATTAGAATTAGTTTCCTCTTAATACTAGAATACAGAGATGTGTTTTACTATTTTCCTTGTTTTCATTTATATTTTATAGAATTATTTTTCTTATGTAAAACTAAAAGATAATAAATGGGGCATCCTTCTCACCAATAATCGCAGTTCAAACCTCCCCACACACTCGAGCACCATTCCATGGCCAACACTGATGTGATTTCTATGTTTTTGCAGTCTCTGTGAGGCAGTAAATTTCACATGAAAAATGTTTTCTCTTTTGTCATGACCACAACTGACTAAAGAAGAAACCAACGCGTTTTGGTCAAAGTCGTCATTCCTCACGAGTTTGATGCGGAGTGATATGAACGAGGTGACAGCCGAGTGAATATCACATAGCATTCAAACGAGTTGGAGAATGACTTCTTTGACCAAAACGAGTTAATTTCTGTATTTGTCTCACCCCTGTACACACTAAAAGAATGGGCAACAAAGAGGATATAGACCATGGAGAACGGACTGTAATACTTGAAGGGGCATGGAGAACGAGTTCCCCATGTTAGGCCTATTGACATTTATTCCAGGGGTGAGATAAAGTGTAGACAGGGGTTGGTTGCCAAACTACTGACATCTCTGATAATAATACGTCGTTTTCACGCTGTCTACTCCACCAGATGTCGCCACGTACCAGGTGTCTCTGCGCGTTCCTAACCACGCGTACAACTCGAGCGTGCACAGTCAGGCCACGCTGCTGTTTAACCCGATATTCCGCGCCGGACTCGAGCACTACCGCCGCATGGTGTACCTGCTGACTCAGCTGAACGTGACGACGGGCGAGTTCCTGCCGCACCAGGTCACCATCAACGCCTTCAGGTACGCATTTCTACCTTATTATCCTACCCCTAATAAAAACCTCCATAGGTTTAACATTAGCGGACTGTATTTGGTCTACGGTGCAGGAAAATGAAATTTATCACTATAGTGGGATACAGTTGTCAAATGACGTCATTTGAAAAGCGACCAACGATTATCACTGAATATCAGTGAGTTTTATGTTATTTCTTATTTATTGTTACGGGGTAGGATAAATTCTAAACCAAACTCGAGTTAGTCGTGTTGTTTATTGGACTCCGGCAATCTCGCGTATCACTGCACTCTGCTTCGCCCCGCGCAGTAAACACGACATTGCCATCGTGCAATAAACAACAACACAACTAACTCTCGTCTGGTTTCTCCTAATTATCCACCTACTATATAATTATATATAACGTCCTGACCATGCTGTACAAGTCACAGAACGAGATGCTAATCTACCATTTGTACGGACCGAGGCGTTTACGCCGAGTTCCATACAAACGGTAAATTAGCATCGAGTTCTGTGACTTGTACAAGCATGGTTGGACGTTATATATTTACTATATACCCGAAATGTAAAAAATTCTTATTTTTCTTAACAACCAAAATTTTAACAAATGTGTATGGCTAGGTGGTCCGTATTTTAGAATACTACTTCTTTTTACATTTCATATTACTACAGCATACCTTCCAGAAAAACATTATTCCAACAAAATCAGACAAATGGTTCAGATTTGAGAGCCTTTTGAAGTTGTGTATAATACTGCATGTTGTCCACCCCCCTAAAATATTTGAAATATCAGAAACGTTATAAAAGCTTATATTTTGAGAAAAAATAATATTATATGGTGACATATGTTATATTTGACCCAAAACACCTCTATCATATATCAGATTTGAAACAAAAGCTCTGAGCCATATTTGGGTTTGGGCCAGGCAGGGGTGTCGGACAACACGCGGGGTGTCGGACAACACGTTTTTAAAACTGCTCAAAACAATGAATAAAATAATATCAGTAACTATAATTCTTTTGATTCTTAATGAAATGAGAGAAAGCTATGTTTTTCAAAGCAAATCACTCAATTACTGATAAGAAACAACCCCAAAATCAGGATTAATATCAGAGCGTATTGTCCGACACCCCGGGGTGTCGGACAACACGTTTTCAGTTTTTGAATCACAAGAAGTACATTTTTTATTCAGGAAGAAAGTAAACTGGGTATTTGAAAGTGGTAGGAATACTTAAGATATACAGGGGTATTTGTTATTCTATTATGATTATTATTTCTTCTTGACATCTTTTAACAGGGGTGTTGCCCAACACCCCATTTTTTGGAAAAAATCTCATCATGGAATCACAATGTTTTAATATCAGAATGGATAATCTGATTGTGTTGAAACTTTCAGGTCTCATAGTCAGGATATTGGTCAACATTTTACAATAAAGAAAAATTAATTTCTCATTGTATATCTCCTTAGTACAATCCTCTCAAAATTGGGACGTCGGACAACATGCTCTATGGGGCTCTCAGTTGGAAAATTTCAAGGTCCTGGATAGTTTTGACCATTATGATATTTTTTCAAAACTATATAGTCTACACTTCTCATGACATATGCTTTAAACAAGTTAATAGAAACAATTGGTTCAACATTGTGCCTCCAAGATTTTGAAAAAAAAAATATGAAAACACTAGAAAATCACAGTTTTTTTTTATTTTCGGAAGGAAAAATTCCTCTGAGCTATACAACACCCTTGTTGGAATGAAAGACCATCTAAAGATGCACCATAGTTGCCTCTGCCCAATATCCTCGCATACGTAGGTTTTTAGGTACTATTTTGTAATCTTCTTTTGCAGTCTTGTTCTGTATTTTTGTATAATTTGATGTGGTGTAACGGTGTCTCCCCGTTCAGTCCCGGCAGGTCTGGCAGTCTGGTCATAGACTTCACGCTCTTCTACGAGCTGCCCAGTGTGGACCCTGCGACACTCCTCAAATTACTCAAGGTCAACTACAGCAGCGCCAATACCTCCCCTAGCGGCCTGCGGGACATGTTCGACGAACGTTTCCGGCGCGTAGTGGTGGAGAACATAAAACACAAAGTAACCAGCAAGACGTCGGCGTGGAGCGTGGCGTACGGGGCGTGGGGTATAACGTCCTCTGACGTCACTGTAGCAGAAACAGGTGCGAGATTTCATCTTATTATCCACCTAATACATAGGGAGTGTGTATCACCATACCTGGCGCATACGGATATGTTGTATGCTCTGGGTGGCGCATAAGAAAAAATAGTGCGTACGGAAAAATAGCGCATAACTAAAATGAAATGATATCGACATGCCGCTTGTCCAGAAAAGGCGGATAATAAATACAATACGGGCTGGTTTCAGATAAAAGCGGTTGTATACTCCTTTGAGTTGACTCTCCGCAATATCCTCGCATATGCTCGGATATTACTACGCGTCAACTCCTCGGAGCATACGACCGCTTGTATCTGAAACCAGTCAATATTTTGTATTTATCTCACCCCTGGTACAAGTTTAGCCATAGGAATAACCTTAGAACAATATAGTCAACGATCACCCTAGTAAAGTTACAATACTACGCCATAGCTGTGGCGTAGTGGATTTGCTAAGTATATTCTGATTATTCTGAAGTTGTGATGATATTTAATGTCATGGAAAGGGGTAAGATAAATCCAGAACCACAATCGGGCGTCACATAAAAAATGTTTTTTATGGAACTATTAATTGGATAGGATTTATGCTAAACAACCCTCAGCTACTAAATAACCCTCAGTAAGAATCAATTTTTATCTCCCCTGGTATGTTTTAACATTGGGAACTCAGGTTAGCCAATTAGTCAATGTCAGGGGTGAGCTAAATTCAGAAACCTATGAAAGTTTAGGGTCAGAGCTGGATCCCATCTTGTTTGAATCGCTACATAATTCATGCGGCTTCACCTTGTGAATTACTACGCCATTCAAACAAGATGGGATACAAGCTCTGACACTAGACTTTCATAGGTTTCCTCTATGGGTTTAAGCAACTTAGCCTATACTGCTACTTTATCCTACCCGTAATACAAAATCCCATAGGCTTAGCATTGACTTTCCGTATGCCACGTTGATTGGCATACGGAGTTTTATATGCCACTAGTAGCATACAGAATTGTTATCACGTAATATTCCAAAATAGAGGAGACAGGGTAGGATAAAATCAAAACCTGATTCGCTTTCATCTTCCTGGAGTTTGGGCTTCAGACTTCACTCGGCATCGCCTCATGAAGTCACTAGGCCAAACTCCAGTCGTGGCATACAGTGGCCAAGATCAAAACTCATCCAGTTTTACGATAGTCTTTCCTCTGCTACCACCTTGCAAAGATCTCAATGTGCACAGGTCTTGTTGCATAAATCCAAATTGACTCTCAACTAGGGCTGTTTCTACTAATTATACATGTATATCCCCCCTCTGTGGAATATTCTATCTATTCCACCTCTGTCGGATATTTTATCCATTCCATCTCTTTCTATTAAAGATATATACAACCTGTATACATACAATATTTAACAAATATGTACCCTTTTGCTTCTTGGCATTTTTGGTCGCCATTTGCATGGCTGAATACAAGTCATCAGGATGTATATTTATAGCCCTGCTATGTGATTGGTTTTATTATTTTAGGTGCATTTTTACGTAATTATTTAATTAATTTTTCTACTGGGTTCCAGCTTCATGCCCGGCGACGGAAACAACATGGCGCGGACGGCGGATGAAGTGGCCCCGAACTCCGATAGGGGGCGTGGGCCACACCGAGCAGATCTGTGTGCGGGTCAACGGTAAGTGCTGCCCCCTCTAGCCTCATACTGGTACTAATTTGTGAGTCAACGGTACGTGCTGCCCCCTCTAGCCTCATACTGGTACTAATTTGTGAGTCGATGGTATGTGCTGCCCCCTCTAGTCTCATACTGGTACTAATTTGTTAGTCAATGGTAAGTGCTGCCCCCTCTAGTGTCATACTGGTACTAATCTGTGAGTCAAAGGTAAGTGCTGCCCCCTCTAGTCTCATACCGGTACTAGTGAGTCAATGGTAAGTGCTGCCCCGTCTAGTCTCATACCGGTACTAATTTGTGAGTCAATGGTAAGTGCTGCCCCCTCTAGTCTCATACCGGTACTAATTTGTGAGTCAGCCCTCTATCGGATGACCGGGGGGGGGGGGGGGGGGGGTAGGTGGTAGCTAAATACAAATTAAAGAAGAAACCAACAGGTTTTTGTCAAAGTTGTCCTTCTCCACGAGTGGACCCCCCTTTAGTCTCATACTGGTACTAATCTGTGAGTCAACGGTAAGTGCTGCCCCCTCTAGTCTCATACCGGTACTAACATTTAACATTGTCTCGAGGTTCACGTCGAAGTACACTCGCTAGCGCTCGTGTATTACTACGCGTCAACCTCTCGTGGTTAACGGCCGCCTGTCCACAAAACCATCGATTATTGTCTATTTAATGTATGTTTATATATTTCACAGACGGCCGACCCATAGGAACACGCCGATGTTTGGGTACCTTCTACCGCGGTGCACGCTGGGAGGAGGCGAGTTACCATGACAACTGTGAGGAGGAGGAGTCGGCCATTACACCCCGACTCCGGTCCCTGTCTGAGGTGAGCAGAATCCATCTTGTCTCATTTAGGAGCTGAAAACCCAAGTGACGTAGAACCCCGCTTCAGTCTGTGGATGGTTAGGTTATGTAGTAGAGGGAAACTATGTTCCAGTGAAAGAATTAGTAGAAACCAAACGTCAGCCTGGGACGAAAACGTCAGCCTGGGTATATAATTCATAATCATTATACCCCTAGCAGCGGTATATGTCTATATATTTTTCTCCACTGGCCACGCTGACTGGCATACTGGGTCTTATATGCCACTAGTGGCATAAATAATTGTTATCATAAAATATTCCAAAATCGAGAAGAGATCCTGGAGTTTTGGCTCCGGAATTTAATCGGCTTCGCCTTATGAAGTCACTCTGCCAAACTCCAGTCGTGACATACTGTGGCCAAGATTAAAACTCATCCAGTTTTACAATAATAATACCTTTATAGGTGGCGCTATGACTAAATTACTGTTTGTTGACTTTCCCTCACAGGAAGACGTAAACAACTCGAACGCAGACGACATTCTGACGGACGCTAGCGTTCTGTTACGCCGGAACCGGAAACATGCCCTGGCGGACGTTGTCTACACTACACAGATACTGAATGGCGTAGCGAGCCTGCCTCAAATCAGCACCAAAGTAAGAATGTTGATAATACCTGTGAAAACACTTTCCTGATAATTGTAAAAACTAGGTGGATGGGTAGGTGTAGGGGGCGTGTAGTTCCAGTTCTCTCTCACTGTCGGTAAGTGTTAAGTCATTGATGAGCAACTATTTATAAATGTCGTGTCCTTTGGGGGTAGTTTCATCTTGGAAATATTGTTTTGTATCTAATGGTAAAATAGCAATTATAAAGATGCATTATTTACGGAATTATAAAGGATCATACATTACTATATACTTACAGGCGAATGTCTCACTTTTACTGACTAGAAGTACAAATTTCGAGTCACTGAGTGACGAAAGAATATCCATACGTCCCTCTGTACCACGTGACCACTCATTCTACTATTTAGTGAGTTGTAGAATATAGAAAGACATGGTTAGTGTGGCCGAATGGAATCTGTTCAGAGATATTTTGGTCAGAAATATTCACCGAAGTCGAAGACTGAGGTGAATATTTCTGACCAAAATATCGAGGAACAGATGGAATTCAGACACACTCACTATGTCTTTTTATTATTATATACCGATATTCGATTTAAATGTCATTTTTGTACTTACATTATCAACCTATTTCAACCTCCGAATCTTAGTCTCTCTGCTTGTCAAGAAGTCACGTGGTACGGTGTGGCGTAAAAATATTTTACGCCACGGTGCGGCCGAACGGAATCTTTTCTGCTATCGCGTAAAAGTGAGACATTCGTGTACCGGTATATAATAATAGCATTTTTAATGATTTCTATGTGTATAGTAATACACATCAAAATATCATTGAACAGATTCCATTCAGTCATACTAACTATGTCTCTATACATTTGCTACATCAAGCCCTGTATACTGTCTCTAACATGAGGTGTATCGGGACCATGATCACCTCATTTCGCAGCCTCCTAACACGTTACGACGCACACCGATACATACACAATATTGACTGGTGTCAGGTAGAGTCAACTCCGAGGAGCATACAGTCGCTTTTATCTGAATCCAGTCTATATTGTGTTTATCATCCACCTTTTCTGGACAAGTGGCATGTCGATATCAGTTCGTTTAGGTTATGAACTATTTTTCCATATGCACTATTTTTCCGTATGCGCCACCCGGAGCATACAACATATCCGTATGCACCGGGTATTAGACAATAATGACTAGTTTTGTGTACGAGTGGCCATAATCTCGGAGTAGTTGACGCGTAGTAATATCCGAGCGATTAGCGAGGATATTACGTCGTCAACTACGAGGAGATTACAGTCATTCGTATACAAAACCAGTCAGCGTTATTGTATTTATTACCCACCTACAAGATTAATCGGAAATCTATTGCAATTAAAAAGTTTGTGTAAGCCATTTAGTTCCAGGCACCACAGCACTGTTAAGTGTGGGAGTAATTCGGTGTAGACTGACACCAATAATATAGTTCGCCATTAACCTGGGATTTTAGCATACAAAGTGTATTTTCTTATGATAAATAAGATTATTTTGATTGATTCTAAATAATTAGCATTGAATAAACATTCGAGAAACTTAATTCGAAGTACATGATGATTCAACCTTATCATGGAGAGGACTATTTTTCCGGAATCTTCTGCAGGAGATTCTGACATGCCAGAATCTCCCGGTAGCTGTTTCCAGGTGCCCTATACATTTCCTATGGAGACTCAGTATTAGGTGGGTAATAAGTCCATACACACTCCCTATGTGTTTTCTATGGACACATTGTATTAGGTGGGTGATAAGTTTACACCGATACGCTACGATATGGACATCCTGATGTGCCACAATTTGGTCATTTTGTATCGGCGTGTATCAGAGTTGGTGGGTGCCGGGCCTAAGTGCAGATAACACTCTCCAAGCAGAGATCATGCACTCTACTTCCTGCGGCCGCTTGTATCTCTGCACCGACCTGCCTGTTTTGCACAGAATCTGTCCCATCCGCCAGTTTTTCAAATATCCTAAATTTGTCATGGTTTGGGCAGTATTTGTATTCTACTTGTACATAGAGATACACATATTTATATGGTTAATGATTTACACTCATTTTTGTTATTTGTTATTTCAAACCAGACACAGTCTCTGGGATTACTTTCTTCAGTGGAAAGCACCTCATGTGTTGCAGGATTTTGTTTTGTCAACAAGACACATGTGCCCACTCGAAGGGGCAGCCTAATCAACCTTGGATTTACATTATAAAGTGGTTTAAAGCTGAAAAAGAAACAGCTTTAATGTCTGTATAGCTCATTTAACAATTCCCATATTTCACAACTCATGATATATGAGTTCTTTGAGTTTCAAAACTTTTGACAGTTGCCTTGTTTTGAATCTGAAATTTTATTAGATACCAGGTAACCCAGCATTGGGTTGAGGCAGAGATTAGCAAGCGCTAGTGCCGCGAAAGATCTGGGAGGAGAGTGTGCAGATAACTCTCTAACAGATTACTTCATCTTACAAAACGTGCAAAGTTGGTATAAATATACGTTAACACTTTGTTGCCTTTGATTCTTTTCAGTATTATAGGCAATAGAGCCTCTGTGTCAAGCCGATGCTACCTTGTTAATCAAAAAAAAAATTAAATAAATAAAAAAATTTGATTCTTTTCAGAGCGCCAGCAAAGCCATCGCGTTGGCGAGTATTCTGATGAGACTGAACAAAACCCTGTTAGAAGATGCGCAGAAAGTGGCCGACTCCTGCAACCGGTAAGTGAACGAGGAACCAAGGCTATGGGTTTGTTTGTACTGTTTTCTACTGGCGAGCAGGCTGGTGGGTACAAGTAGCTAAGGGGCCAGGATGCCCCTGGGCTGTATGTCTCTGGGGGGCGAGAATGCCTTGAGGCATTCAGGAAAGTTTCACTTGTCATGTGACCTAGAGAACTTCTTTATTGCCATAGTTCAATTTTCTATTTTAACAGTATACAAAATGTATTTTCACGCATATCTTTCCATTTTTTACCCAAACTCTTTAAATTTTCTTGTATTTATTGGAAAATGCCTGAATATATCATGAATGCTTGTAGGCATTCTAGCCCCCTGTGTACATAATGCCTGTAGGTATTTTCGCCTTCCATGTACATAATGCCTGCAGGCATTTTCGCCTTGAATGGGTTGAAGTAAGTTTTTATTGTTTCGATAGAAGACTATCGTTCTTCCTGGCAATAATGCAAATACAAAACAACAAAATTGTACACCTAATACCAACAGCGATGCATCTCATTGAACATGTTTTTGTTGAGATACATTAGGCCACTAAAAAAAAAACTTATTTCTCATCACCACGCGCATCAAAAAAACGATTTTAGACGATTTTTCTTTTAAATAGATGAACCTTGATAGAAATTATGAAAGGTATGTGTATTTAGTATCAAATTAAAGCTCCTGATGTCAGGGATTCATTAAATGTAGAGCCAGTAAAAATCTGGAAACCCTGTGTAAGCAGACACCCCGCGTAAGCAGCCACTTTCGCCCGGATCGGTGGGTGACCGCTTATGCAGGGTTTTACTGTATGTCTGCCATCTTTGATATAGCAAAAAAAAAAAAAAGCGCCCTCGTCATATTTTTCATGGCTTGGTGATGAGAAACAAGTTGTTTTTTTAGTGGCCTTATTATCAATTTTCAATCTGGATCTCTCTACCTTGAACATATCTTTAACTACCATTTTCAGTTTTCCACATTTACTACAGAAGTAGGATCTTTCTTTCCTTTCTGTATCAGCTACAGTAGAACCCCGCCTAATGGACACCCCGCGTCAGCGGTCACCCCGCGTTAACGGACACCTTTGCTCGGAACAGTTCCCTCTATTAGATGTTTATTTATCAGATTAGATACCAAGATAGTTTTCCCAATTTATGCCCCTCTGTACATATGCACACATTTTACAACGGTTTCAATACAGAGAATTATTTCAGAATACAAATTGACACGACTAGTTTATGTGACTGTTATTATTTCAGGATTTCTACCTCCGTCGAGCATATCGGCCGGAGTGTGAACCTGCAGGACAAACAAAGCGCCACCTTCACCGAGAGAAACGTCATCGTCTCCCTTCACGACGTCATCAACGAGTCTGACGTCATCCGCGGAGTCGGTTACCATGGCAACCTGACCAACTTCACGGAGAAGTACTTCACGTCGTACGGACCTAGCGGCCAGCTGAGGAACCAGCAAGAGGCCAACATCGGAGTGACGCTGCCACAACAGTTACGAGATATGATTCTCAGTCTCAAGGGTAAGATAGCGATTGACAATGTCAAGGTTGAGATAGCGACTGGCAATGTTAAGGTTAAGATAGCGACTGGCAATGTCAAGGTTAAGATAGCAATTAGCAATATCAAGGTTAAGATGTCCACTGGCAATGTCAAGGTTAATATAGTGACCAGCAATGTCAAGGTTAAGATAGCAATTGGCAATGTCAAGGGTAAGATAGCGATTGACAAAGTCAAGGGTAAGATAATGACTGGCAATGTCAACTGTCAAATAGCGACAGGCAACGTCAAAGGTAAGATAGTGACTGACAATGTCAAGGTTAAGATAGCGACTGACAATGTCAAGGGTAAGATAGGGATAGGCAATGTCAAGGGTAAGATAGGGATTAGTAATGTCAAGGATAAGATAGTGCGAGTGTCATTTGAATAGTGCAGAATAAAGTAAATTTCAATGGAATTCTGGGTGATTTTTCTAATGTCTGTTTCTGCCTGATTGCAAAAGAGCCATTTGAGTTAATTGTAGTGAATGACCTTTCATGAATTGCAAGTATCAACGTTATCTATGATTTAAGCTCAAACTAGTTGAAGCAGCAAATGGCCTTCCATGGATGTATCAAAATCAAGAAAGTGTAATTAGGTGAATGGATCATGTAATTATACTTCAGGTTTAACTTCTTTTTTTTTTATTCAGAAACAAATCATGTTCGATGAGTATCATCGCTCTTCCACATAATCAATTGTGTAGTCAGCTATTTACAATAAGTGTCTGTACAATCTACATGAGAAATATACTAGCCCTGAACAATCCTTCCATTGGGTTGACATTGCTAGGTACATAATGATGGGAAAACAGATAATATTCTTATACTAGTGAATACGCCTACGAGGTTATCATAATGCAGGATGATACACCATATTGTACCTGATTTTACATGTCTCTGATGTCTACTAATCTTTATGTGAACAGAAATCAGTGAATCTAGTGACAGACATTCATCTTGCTCTGCTTGGAAAGGAAGACTGTGATTTCAGAAAAAGATTATGTTGACAATTGCTTTGCTTATATGTTTAGGCAATTCTGATAACCTTCAGAAATTTAGGAAAATTGTAGGGGATATTGATGAAAGATCAAATCAGTATACATGTAAACAAAATGAATCCTAATGGTTTGATGTTTCCCCCTTTTTCTCAGATGACAACACCACTCAAGCTGCTTACTCTGGGAAGGTCAGGGTGACCTTCACCTTGTTCCAAGACACTGACCTTTTCATCAGTCCCAACACAGACTCGACGAAATCTAACACCAGTCACGTGACCACTCCTCTACCCAGAAGCCTTCACGGCGCAGTGGCCGTCGATGTACGAGGTCTGAAGGTCACCCAGCTGACCCAGCCAGTACTGACGACCTTCACATTCCAGAAGGTAAGTAACCGTACAGTTAGTTTGGTTTATTTTGGTACTAAGAGGGATTATATAACATATCACAAGAGGAATTATATATCACATATCGAATTATTACCGACTACATATAAAACTTGTAAATTCTGTCGGATCCGCTTGGAGTTTCTCCCACACATAGAGACAGAGTAAACCGGTTCTAGGTATGGAGAGTGAAGCATGAAGAGAGTGAGAATCTCGTCAGGGGACGGAATTGAAGCAGCTGTTCTCTATTTTGTAGGTCTACACTCATATGGGCTTCTTCTCTTATGCCATAGTTCTACCCATGCTGAAAACAAATTTTAGGACTGCAGTTTACTTAAGGATCTCATTTCCCTGCGAGAAGGCAATACACAAAAATAGAGTTTGCCATATATGGTCATATGCAAAATGGTTTGGCACTTGAAAAGGGAGCGTAATAACGCTGGTGTATTACTACGCGTCAACCTCTTTAGTAGGCCTATCCACAAAACCATCGATTATTGGCTATGTATACTACAGAATTTGTATCTACATATGTTTCTATCTCATTTTCACCAGGCCATCAAAAGGGAAGACGTGCGCTGTGTATTCTGGGATTACTCGGCAGCTAACGGCTCCGGTGATTGGTCAGGAAGTGGTTGCCATGTCAACAAGACGAGTCAGGGACGTGTGACGTGTGCCTGTAACCACCTGACCACCTTCTCCGTCCTTATTGTAAGTTATTGTTCAGTTTACAGTTTCACTTTCTGTTTCTCTGTCCACATTGTAAACTACTGTTCAGTTTGCAGTTTCACTTTCTGTTTCTCTGTCCACATTGTAAACTACTGTTCAGTCTGCAGTTTCACTTTCTGTTTCTCTGTCCACATTGTAAACTACTGTTCAGTTTGCAGTTTCACTTTCTGTTTCTCTGTCCACATTGTAAACTACTGTTCAGTCTGCAGTTTCACTTTCTGTTTCTCTGTCCACAGTGTAAACTACTGTTCAGTCTTCAGTTTCACTTTCTGTTTCTCTGTTCACATTGTAAACTACTGTTCAGTTTACAGTTTCACTTTCTGTTTGTCCCTCCACATCGTAAGCTATTGTTCAGTTTGCAGTTTCACTTTCTGTTTCTCTGTTCACATTGTAAACTACTCTTCAGTTTGCAGTTTCACTTTCTGTTTCTCTGTTCACATTGTAAACTACTGTTCAGTTTGCAGTTTCACTTTCTGTTTCTCTGTCCACATTGTAAACTACTGTTCAGTTTGCAGTTTCACTTTCTGTTTCTCTGTTCACATTGTAAACTACTGTTCAGTTTGCAGTTTCACTTTCTGTTTCTCTGTCCACATTGTAAACTACTGTTCAGTTTGCAGTTTCACTTTCTGTTTCTCTGTCCACAGTGTAAACTACTGTTCAGTCTTCAGTTTCACTTTCTGTTTCTCTGTTCACATTGTAAACTACTGTTCAGTTTACAGTTTCACTTTCTGTTTGTCCCTCCACATCGTAAGCTATTGTTCAGTTTGCAGTTTCACTTTCTGTTTCTCTGTTCACATTGTAAACTACTCTTCAGTTTGCAGTTTCACTTTCTGTTTCTCTGTTCACATTGTAAACTACTGTTCAGTTTGCAGTTTCACTTTCTGTTTCTCTGTCCACATTGTAAACTACTGTTCAGTTTGCAGTTTCACTTTCTGTTTCTCTGTCCACATTGTAAACTACTGTTCAGTTTGCAGTTTCACTTTCTGTTTCTCTGTCCACATTGTAAACTACTGTTCAGTTTGCAGTTTCACTTTCTGTTTCTCTGTCCACATTGTAAACTACTGTTCAGTTTGCAGTTTCACTTTCTGTTTCTCTGTTCACATTGTAAACTACTGTTCAGTTTGCAGTTTCACTTTCTGATTCTCTGTCCACATTGTAAACTACTGTTCAGTTTGCAGTTTCACTTTCTGTTTCTCTGTCCACATTGTAAACTACTGTTCAGTTTGCAGTTTCACTTTCTGTTTCTCTGTCCACATTGTAAACTACTGTTCAGTTTGCAGTTTCACTTTCTGTTTCTCTGTTCACATTGTAAACTACTGTTCAGTTTACAGTTTCACTTTCTGTTTCTCTGTCCACATTGTAAACTACTCTTCAGTATACAGTTTCACTTTCTTTTGTTCCTCCTCATTTTAAGTTATTGTTCAGTTTACAGTTTCACTTTCTGTTTCTCCCTCCTCATTTTAAGTTACTCTTCGGTCTGCAGTTTCACTTTCTGTTTCTCTGTCCACATTGTAAACTACTCTTCAGTTTGCAGTTTCACTTTCTGTTTCTCTGTCCACATTGTAAACTACTGTTCAGTTTGCAGTTTCACTTTCTGTTCCTCTGTCCACATTGTAAGTTAATGTTCAGTTTGCAGTTTCACTTTCTGTTTCTCTGTCCACATTGTAAACTACTCTTCAGTTTGCAGTTTCACTTTCTGTTTCTCTGTCCACATTGTAAACTACTCTTCAGTTTGCAGTTTCTCTTTCTGTTTCTCTGTTCACATTGTAAACTACTGTTCAGTTTGCAGTTTCACTTTCTGTTTTGTCTCTTCACATTGTAAACTACTGTTCAGTTTGCAGTTTCACTTTCTGTTTCTCTGTCCACAATGTAAACTACTGCTTCAGTTTGCAGTTTCTTATTGCAAGTTACTCGTCAGTTTCCAGTTTCACTTTCTGTTTGTCTTCCTTATTGTTACAGTTATTGTTCAGTTTACAGTTTCAGTTATGTTTCTCCCTGCTCATTTTAAGTTATTATTCAGTTTGCAGTTTCACTTTCTGTTTCTCCCTCCAAATTGTAAGTTACTGTTCAGTTTGCAGTTTAACTTTCTGTTTCTCCTCTTTATTGAAAGATACTGTTCAGTTTCCAGTTTCACTTTCTGTCTTACTTCCTTATTGTTAAAGTTATTGTTCAGTGTACAGTTTCACTTTCTGTTATTCCATCCTCATTGTAGGTTACTGTTCAGTTTGCAGTTTCACTTTCTGTTTCTCCCTCCACATTATAAGTTATTGTTCAGTTTGCAGTTTCACTTTCTGTTTCTCCCTTCTCATTTTAAGTTATCATTCAGTTTGCAGTTTTACTTTCTGTTTCTCTCTCTACATTGTATGTTACTGTTCATTTCCCAGTTTTACTTTCTGTTTCTTTGTCCACATTGTAAGCTACTGTCCAGTTTCACTTTCCTTTTCTCCATCCTCATTTTACATTCTGGTTTTGCAGGCCTCACCAGACAGAACGAATAGCTCGCCTAGAGTTAGAGAGGTGGCCATGACGATCACTCTGCTCATTGGACTGACAGTGTCACTCGCTGGGCTCGCCTTGTCAATACTCTCCTTCGTCCTCTTCAGGTAATCACCTCTACAGGCAGACAGTTTCATAATTTATCCTATCCCTGATAAAAAAAACTCCATAGGCTTAACATTGGGTCACTGTATTTGGTCCAGAGTTCAGAAAAATGAAAAATATCGCTCTAGTGGGATACACTTGACAAATGACGTCATTTGTTAATGTAGAAGTAATTTAGACGGGCGGGGTAGGATAAATTCTAAACCAAACTCGAGTTAGTCGGTTATTGTTCATCGCACTCCGGCAAGATTGCGTATTACTGCTCTTGGCTTCGCCTCTTGCCGTTGTACGATGAACAACAACACGACTAACTCTTATTTGGTTTCTCCATATCATCTCACCCCTGGTATTTTTTTTCCATAGACTTAACATTGGGAATTCGTATCTTAGTTAATGTCAAGGGTAAGATGAATTCAGAAACCCATTCAAGTTTAGTGTCAGAGCTTGATCCCATCTCGTTTGAATCACTACGTAATATACGTGGTTTCGCCTCGTGAATTACTATGTGATTCAAACTCGATGGGATACGAGTTCAGACCCTAAACTCTCATAAGTTTCCTCTATGGTGTGAAAGGGTCAGATAATATTCATAAACAGTCAGTTATATATCTCATACGTAAACAGTCTCACAGTGTAACATTTATAAACAGTCAGTTGAATATCTTATATGTAGACATATGTGTAACATTTCTTTTTAAAGTGAGTGCTATATCTTATTTGTAAAGTTTCACCACAGAACTGTTGGTTGTGCAGGCAGTATCAACAGAGATATGAATACTTAGACACACATTTTACCAATTGAATGCATCCCTGACATCAGGAGCTTTAATTTGATACCAAATATACATACATTTCATAATTTTCACCAAGATTCATCTTTAAAAAAAAAATCTTCTGAAAACGTTTTTGCTGATTTTTGCTGATGCCCGCTGATGAGATACAAAATATTTTTTGAGTGGCCTTATAATCAGATACTGAAGATATGATCTCTAAAAAAATCCTAAGAATAACGCCCGAGAAACACGAGCTTCTGATAAGCAACAATTATGTATTGCATTTCCAAAGTGTGAAAAATCCAGAAAATCACCTGTATATGTAGGCTTAAGTATTTGGAACCGAATGTCTCATGATGTAAAATTGTCTAGTAGAACTTCAAAGAGATCCTTCAAAAAAGAGTCATTGCAAAAAATAAGGGACCACATCAGCAATGATTAGCTATCTATTATGTGTAATTTATAATAGGTCCATCACAACGAGGACCAACACAACTTCGAACTAGACCATACGGCACGTTGTCTGAGTTAATTAGATAATCATTCATACTCATCTGCACCTATAACCATTCATGTTGATTCTGTTTTGTGTTCTTTATATAGAATCATTGTATTCAAAGATAAACGGTCAGTAAAAACCAACTTACCTCACTGCGCAGGTCATTCCGGAAGACACGCTCCCAGCAGATCCTCTTCAATATGGCGGCGGCGGCACTCTTCTCTAACATCGTCTTCTGGGTCGGGCTGGAGACGGTCGTCGCGCAGGAATACTGCATCGCCATGGCTGCCCTACTGCACTACTTTCTGCTGGCCGCCTTCACGTGGATGCTGGTCGAGGCTATTCTCCAGTACCTCCATGTGGTCAGAATGCCGGAGCTGCCAGCCAGGTGCTTCACTCTCCGAGCCGCAGTCGCAGCATGGGGTAAGATTTTTTTTTGTTCACTCTCCAAGCCACAGTTGCAGCATGGGGTAAGATTTTTTTGGTTCACTCTCCAAGCCACAATCGCAGCATGGGGTAGGATTTTTTTGGTTCACTCTCCAAGCCACAGTCGCAGCATGGGGTAAGATTTTTTTGGTTCACTCTCCAAGCTACAGTCGCAGCATGGGGTAAGATTTATTCGATTCACTCTCCTGGCTACAGTCGCAGCATGGGGTAAGATTTATTCGGTTCACTCTCCTAGCTACAGTCGCAGCATGGAGTAAGATTTATTCGGTTCACTCTCCTAGCTACAGTCGCAGCATGGGGTAAGATTTATTCAGTTAACTCTATTAGCTACAGTCACAGCATGGGG
Organism: Alentia gelatinosa; assembly: GCA_950022655.1. NCBI lineage: Eukaryota > Metazoa > Annelida > Polychaeta > Phyllodocida > Polynoidae > Alentia > Alentia gelatinosa. The sequence continues at coordinate 119,065,243 of OX465581.1, read as the reverse complement.
TAAGATTTCTTTGGTTCACTCTCAAAGCTACAGTTGCAGCATGGGGTAAGATTTTTTTGGTTCACTCCCCAAGCCACAGTCGCAGCATGGGTTAAGATTTATTCAGTTAACTCTATTAGTTACAGTCGCAGAATGGGGTAAGATTCATTTGGTTCACTATCCTGGCTCCAGTCCCAAAATGGGGTAAGATTTACTTAATTCAATTTCGTTTTTGACTGAATGACGAAATAATAATCATACGTCCCTCCATACCACGTGAGCACTGTAAAATGGTGCTTAATGTTTTACAGGTGTATAATATTAATAATAATAATAATAATAATAATGATAATAATGATAATATTGATGATGATAATAATAATAGTAGTAATAGTAATAATGATTATAATAATTATAATGATAAGGAAACATAGTAAGTGTGCCTGTATGGAATCTCTTCAGAGGTAATTTGGTCGGAAATATTCACTGAGTTTGAAACATTTCCGACCAAAATATCGAGGAACAGATTCCATTCAGGCACACTAACCATGTCTCCATATACTATTACCACTAAAATGTTTGAGAATAATCTGTTATAACTCCTGCTAACACAGTTCTTTATGATTTTTATATTCCGCAGGTTTTCCCGTTATCGTTGTGGGAGTGATTTGTGCTGTAGACCATTTACTTTATGCATCGCCAGATCATTTGTGAGTATATGATTCCATATCTTAGATGATACAATACATATATATTACATATAAGTATTGGTCTATATGTATGTAAAGCCCGGCACCAACTGCCGCCGATGCAATTACGATAGACCTCCCGATTCACAAACGATGAAACATAGCCCAAATCGTGGTGTATCGGAAAGTCCATGATGACTCTAATTGTAGCGAATCTGCGTTTACTATATACCCATGCTGTATATACTGTAAATATGCACCGTTTCGCCATATAACTGAAAATATACATGTAAATACGGACCACCTTCCCATTCACATTTATTAAAATATTGGTTCTTAAGCCAAATGAATTTTTTATTTTTTTATTTCGGGTATATAGTAAATATATAACATTCAACCATGCTTGTACAAGTCACAGAACTTGATGATAATTTACGGTTTGTACAGAACTTGGCGTAAACGCCTTGTTCCATGGTCTATATCCTGTGCATTGTCCATTCTTTTAGTGCGTACAGGGGTGAGATAAACACAGAAAGCAACTTGTTTTGGTCAAAGTCGTTGTTCTCCGACTCGTTTGGACGCTACGTGATTTTCACTCTGCATCAAACTCTCGGAGAACGAAGACTTTGACCAAAATTTGTTGGTTTCTTCTTTATTATCTTATCCTGGTATAAATGTCCATTAGGCTTAACATTAGGAACTCACACTCAACAAGCTTGTGAGTATGGTAAGTCATTCTCAATGGGTGATAAACAGATAAATATTTCCAGACTAAGATAAAATCAGAAACCTATTCGTGTTTGATCTGAGTCCCTGTTCGCCACCTTGTTTTGAAGCGCAACGGGCTATTCACTCGGCTATCGCCTCGTTCATATTATTGTGCACTCCAAACTCGATGGCGACTGGGGACACAGACCAAACATTCATCAATTTCCTTCATGATACTCCTAAAGATTCAATATAGGAAATTATACCCAAACACAAACAAAATTTACCCTTTTCTCGTTGACAGTTGCTGGCTGACGGGACTTCCGCTTTACATCGGCTTCTTCCTTCCGGTCGCCGTCATATTCGCCGTGGTGCTGGGCATTTCCGGTGACGTCACGCGTCGGCTGGTTACCGGCGAGTCGTCTCTGAAGTGCACTGAGGTGACGACGGCCATCAGCGTGGGGCACGTCTTGTCAAATGTCGTCTGCTTTTTAGCGTTAGGTTCGTGCCTTTATTCGGTTCACCATATTATCATATATATACATTCATTATCCACCTAATACATAGTGTCCATAGAAAACACATAAGGAGCGTATATCATTTGGGCTATTAATTCTTGGCCCGGTAGGTCCGGGTTCGTAAAAAAACACTGAAGTGCAAGTCATGGTGAACTTATGACGCCGCTCCAACATAGAGGGCGCATCAGTAACCAACGACGCGCACACAGAAGAAAATATCATGATTTTCAACCAATCAGAGACTAGGAAACCCATAAGTGCAGACTCGATGGAACTTTTTTCGCGCCTGTCCATGTTAAAACAAAGACCAGTCACTTGCTCAGAAGTCGCCGCCAACGCCATGTCAACACGTATAGGAGCGTATATCACCTTATCCTACCCCTAATATAAAAGCTCATAGGCTTAACATTGAGTTTCCATATGCCACGCTGACTGGCATACGGAGTGTTATATGCCACTAGTGGCATACAGAATTGTTATCACATAATATTCCAAAATCTAGGAGACAGGGTAGGATAAAATCAAAACCTGATTCGTTTTAATCTTGGACACCGCATGCTACTCCTGGAGTTTTGGCTCCGGACTTCACTCGGCTTCGCCAAATGAAGTCACTATGCCAAACTCCAGTCGTGGCATACGGTGGCCAAGATTAAAACTCATCCAGTTTTAGGTTTAGGTATATTAGGGGTAGGATAAATAATACATAGGCTTAACATTGGGTTACTATATTTAGCCAAGCGTGCAGTAAAGTGCTATTTATTGCACGAGGTTAATAAAAAGATTTAACCAATCAGCGGCCAGAACCTGAGCGACGTCACACTACACTAATGCGGTATATGAATTGTTGACAACCTGTGGCCTAACACCAACTCTCGTTCAGTATCAACCCCTCATATGTATCTCTCTCTCTCTTACAGTTGCTACCTGGGTAATGGCGTACTTTGCCCTCAACACCACGGACGCCATCTTTGAAGTACTCTTCAGCGTCTCAGACGCCTGCTTCGGCGTCTACATATTCCTTTTACTCCACTTCCGGGAGCCGAGTTCTCGCGAGACGTGGCGGCGTCTGTGTTGTAAGTCTCGCGGGCCGACGAAACGCGACTCAGACAGTTCCACGATGAGTTCCGTCGACACAATCTCCTCAAAGATCGTGCCTCCCGCGCATGCGCTGCAGAAGTCAGCCATGCACGCCGAGGGGAATATTTATGTATCGTGCCCCTCGGAGAAACGAGACACGGTCGTCAAGGTCTGATCATCGTCACCTGTCAACTTGCCACTCTGTATATCGTCACAATTTACGGGTTTTTTTGGTTGTTTTTTAAGGGGACCATCATTATGTATACATATTCGGGGCCCTGAACCACCACGTTTTAGTGAGTTATATCGTTATTGTTTGTATTATATTCTTGTGTATTCTTGTGAAGGGGTTGATGATGATGGCGATGATGATAGAATTATGCATAGTAACTTGAAAATATTGTTTTTCTCATGTCATCATTGTTAAATGCGGTGTCACATACAAATGTTCATAATATTATCACTTCGTATCTATATATTCATATTATTTCATGAAAATACAACAAATTTCACTATTTTTGAATATATTAATTATATCTGGTCGCACACTTGTTGTATATTTTGTATCTCAAATAGAAATTACTTGGATAGCATTATATCTTCTGATATCACATGAATTTAATAGCAATTCCACCAGGATGTGCGTGTATCCTAATCATGGCCGATTTTATGACTCGGTATGTCAGGATGAATCGTGTGTGCATATCTGGTTGAATCGCAGCAGTGGAATAGCCTCCGTTGAGCAATAATATGGACTACACACATAGGGATAAGTGCACGACCAGATCTTACAAGATTTATCTAATTCATCAAGATACAGCAAGGTGCTACAAGACACAGCCCATCCTTGAGAGACAAAAAACATTGTGCTGGTGAAATCAGCCCTTTAAACTCCCTATTATGTCATACAACTAATGTGAATGCCTCGGTACCCCTGCGTTAAAGCCTGGCCTATGAATACATATGTACACGAAAACGGGGTTTCATGTTAGGGAGCGTAAAGAAACTGATTATGGAAGTATATCTGTGCAAAAATATTCACCAAGGCTGCGCTGCATCTAATGCCACACCACAATCTGCAGCATCTGTAACTCATCAAATGGGATTCAAATGTTGAGCTCAGGGGCCACCCATAAAGTATGTACGCAGAAATTCCGAAATTTTTTACCACCCATCCCTACCCCCTCCCGATTTTGTACGCAACAGGACAAAGAAAGCATACGCAAAATTTCCGAAATTTTTGACCCCACCCCACCCCCCACCACCCCTCACTGCATATGTACTTTATGGATGGCCCCTCGTGGAAGTCCATACTGCTCTGTATAAAACATTACGCAATGGACACACAGTGGGTTTGCCAATTTTTAAATAGATATACATTCAAAGTTTGTTTACGCTCCCTTTTCAAGTGCCGAACCACTTGGCATATAACTATGTATGGCAAACTCTGTTTCTGTGTATTAGGCCAGGTAAAGTCTGCCATTTTCTCAGGTGCACTGTGGGATAGCGATGATCAAAACTAAGTTTCGTTGAGGTTTTTATTTCAAAATTCAAATAGCTTGTCATTAATTTGTCCTCGGCCAATTCTAGTTTTTTTGTTTTTATTTCAACCGAAATCAGATCAGATTTCTTTTGTCAAACGGGACAAACTTGTAGAATGTATAGAAAAAAATATGGCCGAACTAATATTAAAAGTACTTGAATATATCACACAGATGGCTTGGAGGTCCCCTGGTGAGAAGTAGTGGTACTATATTCTATATTCTAACTCTGACAGATTTATAGAAGCATTTCAAAACGTTATCTGTTATATTCTGAAAGGTTGACTTTATCTTATTTTGTTTTCTCGCTCATTCTAAACCAATGTGGACAAGTTTTTCTGAGGATCTCATTCGGGAGAGAGGCTTGATTTGCAAAGGTCAAGGTCACTTGGCAGAACACACTACCTGTCCTAATATTGATTTGCATTTTACTACCAAAACTTGGCGAGCGTCCACCGTACTTTTCAAGTGCAGGTCTATGATAATACACCACCGGCCTTTCACAAGGGAACAGCTTGTACAGCTTGAAGATTTTCTGTGGATTTTTAGTGAGGAGGTGGAAACGCCACATCAGATGATTTAGATGATGAAACCCAGGACATGTTTGTTTTCACATGAGAGGCTCTAAACATATAGGGAACACAGCAATTGTGGAGGCGGCCATCTTGTCCCTCGATGCCATCGAAAACACCAGGTGGCGGGACCAATTATCAATGGAATTTGTCGAAAATATTTTTGGGGGGCTTGCCATGCAGGAATTTTAGCCTCGTGTCAATATTATCAATAGATTATAACAACTGATAATAGTGGGTGCCCCCCGAATACAGTGGAGCTATAGATCTTTCAATTTCCTGGCGGATGATGGCGGAACCAGCAATCACTCTGTGCCCTATATGTAAGAAATGCTGGAATTGTGACAGTGGCCTATTATCACTCACTTACTTTTGCACCTCCAGTGGTAAAGAACACCTACTTTTTCACCTCCAGCAGTGAAGAACATCTACTCGAAGCAAAATGGTGACCCCCAGGGAACATTACTCTGTGCCTTATAGACTACAGATCGAGGGTTTATGATTCATCATTGATCACATAAAAGTGCCTAGATGCAGAAAGTATGTGGAAAAAATATTTATAAGAGAACCCCTAGTATTTTCTTTCCAAAATCTTGTCCCCGATTTATAATACTCTTTTTCTGTACTACTTCATGCTTAAATGTCTATCTTGACCTTCAACATTTTACTACTACCCAGTCATGAGTACAGGTTTTGATCTGGCCACAGCTAGATTCATAAACTGGAGCCCTGACTATGGCTTAATATTTGAGTACCGGATCCTATAGGGGCCATCTATAGATTATTATATACCTATGGCATTATCACCTACTATACGAACTGCTCCTACCATATTTTCACCTACTATACGAACTGCTCCTACCATATTTTCACCTACTATACGAACTGCTCCTACCATATTTTCACGTACGGAACTCGGCGTAAACGCCTCGTTCCGTACGTACCATGAATTATCTCATTTTGTGCTTGTATGGCATGGTCAGGTCGTTCTATATAAGTACACAGTTAGGGTCGGTGGGGTCAAGTTCTTTGAAAGTTTTGCACATATTCTTCTTTAATTTATCCTACCCCTAATAAAAGACTCCATAGGCTTAACATTGGCCAACTGTATTGGGGCGAGTATGCAGAAAAGTGAAATTTATCGCTCTAGTGGGATACATTTGAGAAATGACGTCAAGTGAAAAATGACCAATGAGTGAGCAAGACAAGAGCGATATTAAGAGTATCAACAAGCACACATTATGGAGTGTCACCCAATTTTTGATATCGATTATCGATGAGTTTTATGTTATTTCTTAATGTTCTGAAATGATATAGACAGTGTAGGATAAATTCTAAACCAAACTCGAGTCAGTCAAGTTGTTTATTACAGTCCGGCAAGTTTTGCTCCTCACTGCACTCGGCTTCGCCTCGCGCAGTAATTTGCGACCTTGCCGTCCTGCGATAAACAACAACTCAACTAACTCTCGTTTGGTTTCTCCTAAAGGCCTTTCTCCACTGTGCGACTGGGGGAGCTTGCGATCCGGTACCTCCAGTCTGAGACTGGAGGTACCGGCTTGGTGTACCGCATGTACCTCGAATCTCAAGGTAACATCGATTCTTTGTGGAGACAACCCTGTTTGTGACTGGAGCGCTTGCGATTTTAGGTACATAGGGTACGCCCAGTCTGTGACTGGGTAGATCAAATATCAAACATGTTTGATATTTAAAAACTCTTGCGATCCAGGGTACATGCGGTACCTCCAGTCTGAGACTGGGTGTACCGGGTACGCCCAGTCTCAGACTGGAGGGAAACTTGCTGTCTCCACTGTGCGTTTTGCCGCGTTGCGATCCTGGAGGTACGGCCAGTCTCAGACTGGGCGTACCTATGTCCCTAGAATCGCACAGTGGAGACAGGCCTTAACTACTGCATACAGGATGGAGAGTGTGGAGAGTGTAGGTGTGGGTAAAATTCTACTGAAACTTTGCATACATACTTCATGGATGGCTCCATAGTGATAGTCCAACGGATGTACATGCATAATTCATCAACAGAATTCGCACATGTGAAAATCATTTTATGTTGTTCAACATGATTTATCATTTATACCTCATTCAGGAATTTTGCTTTATTGTATGAAACCTCATGTTTTATTTATGCAGAGGGAGTGCGTATTGTATTCATTCCATGTACGTGTACAGTTTGTTATGGCTCGCCGTTTTCCTTATATTTGTCTGTATGTGCAATAGTATTTTATTCAATCCAAATTGTAGTTCATTGATTAAGCCTTTTCGTTTTTGAAGTATGCATCGGAACAAATTATTTTAAATTAATTATAAATATAGAGGAAACCTATGAAAGTTTAGGGTCAGAGCTCGTATCCCATTGAGTTTGAATCACGTAGTAATTCACAAGGCAAAGCTGCATGAATTAGGTAGCGATTCAAACGAGATGGGATCGAGCTTTAACCCTAATCAGGCCGTAATCGGGAGGCGGCTTTAGCCCTGATCCGAATAGGGACCGAACATGACCCAAGCAGGATCGGGACATAATTCAGGAAAATGAACTCAATCCTTTATAGAATTCAATTCAAATACACCTAGTTTATACAGCGGCAGATGCCATCTGTATCATTTGAGGACAATGGCTCAATTTCCGCGATACCAAATAATGCTACTTGAAATGTTTCCGGTAAGTGATGTTCATTTTGTGCCACAGTCGCTTGGCGTTAGGACGTTAATTGTACAGAGTGTTTCATCATTGTTTGTAGCACTTTTCACATTTCCAGTGTTGAATCTACTGTACACAACATTAGCGATGTTATTATGGCATTTGACGTCACTTACCAGAACTAGTACATTGGCTGAATGGAAACTCATATATTATGTTCAGAGGATCGTATTTGCATAACCAACAAAGAAAATCAAATCAAAAATGTATGTGGCACGAAATCGAAACACAGGGGGAATGATTTTATAGAACTAATCTATATGTGTCAGGGTTGATTTGCTTAAGCCGGAGACACACAAAGCGAGAAACGCAGCGATTTCCGAAATCGCCAACATAAAATGGCATGTATTTGAGCTATCATTTCATAGTTCACCTGATCATAGCTTCTAAGAGGCTAAATTATTGGTGGGAGATATTATTGTGAAATGATATTTCATATACATGCCATTTTGTGTTGGCGATTACAGAAATCGCTGCGTTTCTCGCTTCATGTGTCTCCAGCTTGTGACTGAATTTTGTGCCGATCACCACTCAGAGCGTTATCGGGGCACTGTTTTAGCCCTGATCTGAATAAGGACTGAACATGGCTCGAGCAGGTTTGGGACATCATTTGGGTAAATGGAATCGAGCCTCTTAATAAGAAGTGAGAGGTTTTACCTATCAAAGCATAAATCATGGTCATTTCCAAGGTGTATTTATGTCAATCAAACAGAGCCTTTGGATTCGATATTACTCCAGCTCAGGCACCTTAATACAATATAAAAAATAGTCCCGGCACTGTATTGTATAAGTGCGATGATGAAACATAGTTCGTGTGGTTACTGGACGAACGACATGTATTATAAATTAAAATTTAGGGAACCTGTATAATAAATTTGGTTCCCAGGCTCTATGTTGTGTGTATATGATTATGCATGTTACCCGGCGAAACTCCGGGTGTGTAATGTCTAGTGTACTATACTCTATATCTCAGGGGTGTATAAGTACTGCCAGCACTGTTATTTATAGCATGTATTGAGCTAGTTAGAGACATAGTAATAGCAACCACAGTTTCGTATCTTATCAATTTAGAACTTTAAGTATATTTTTTTGTATATGTTGGTGTTCAGAAGTTCTTGGATTGTATCCATGTGTCTATATTTTTTGCCTTGATCTATACATTAATATCTATGCCATTTTGCCATTTTTATGCACAATACACGTAATATTCACGAGACAATTTGTACAGGTTGATATACCAATACTCTAGTAAAGGAAATATATATGCAAATATTGTCTTGCTTATTTGTCTCCCACTATTTTCAACCAGGGGCCTGTTTAATATTCCTTATCTATAATGCCTTCTACAGGATCTGCTTGGAGTTTCACCCCCATATAGAGACTATGGAGAAACCAAACAAGAGTTAGTTATGTTGTTGTTTATCGCACAACGGCAAGATTGTGTATTAGTGCGCAGGGCGAAGCCGAGAGCAGTAATATGCGATCTTGCCAGAGTGCGATGAACAATAACACGACTAACTCTAGTTTGGTTTAGAATTTATCCTACCCCGCCCGTCTAAATTACTTCAACATTAACAAATGACGTCATTTGTCAAGTGTATCCCACTAGAGCGATACTTTTCATTTTTCTGAACTCCAGACCGAATACAGTGACCCAATGTTAAGCCTATGGAGTTTTTTATTAGGGGTAGGATAAAGACTTGACCGGACCGTTGTGTGGGGACTGGAATGCCATACGCCCTCCAGACGTTATTAAACTCCTTATTGTAACAGAACAGGTTTAGGGGAGGGAATTTATGATGGTAGCTGCCAAAATAAGTCTAGAATAGTCTAGACAATAGTTTGGGTTCTGAGCCTATTCTGTACAGAGGAAACAGAGGAACAAAACACATGAATATATTAATATGGATCTCTGTATTCAAGTGGCAATAAAAGCAGAGACAATAAGACAATTATAGCAATGATAATGGAACCAGCACACTTACCTATAGAAATCAGGGTGAGAGGTCACAAGTCTGTAGCACTGGCACAAAGCAGAACGTTTTCTGTTGTACCAATACCTGTGACTTGTGACCATGCTAGTCAGAAATGATTCAACAGGTCCCTATATAGGGGTTGTAGAGGGCAGCACTGACTGGGCATGCCCATATATGGAGAGGGGATGAGGGGGAGTCACTATGGCAAGCCATTTCTGTTACATTATTATCGCCCTGGGTGCGTAAAGGACCCGGTACCGACTGACTGGCCGCACCACTATCGCATGTCCCGCGATGAATTTCTAATTTCTAATTGGAGAAACTGAATATAATTTCGGAAGTGAATGGCATCGGATTCCCGATTTCAAGACATGTAAAAACCGTTTAGCCGCAATAATAGTGGGATATGGGTCAAAGGTCCATGACTGTACCACAATGGGACCAGCTAATATGGGATCCTGTAAAGACACTGTATCATGGGATACCTCAATGTGGTCTATGGGACTGAGAATCTCATGAAAACAAAACTGAAACCTGCTCTTCATTTTTGTCGATCTATACTCAGATGTATTTTTCTTTCTTGATACATTTCTAGCCATGCTGAAAATAAAGTTTAGTTCTATAGTTTTCTGACCTCCTTACCTTGATAGAAGGAAGTTTCAAAATGCCCGACTTTATGCTTGTGCCAGAGTGTAAATGATAGTGAAGACCAGATACCAGCTCAATACTCTATCATCAGGAGTCCCAATAGGTGGCGCCACTGTTGTAGTCTCTCTGGCAGACACTAGAAGGCGCACATGGCAGCACCGATGTCGCTGGTCTATACTTAAAGGCATATCCTACAGAATCCTTTTCCCAGAAGGGGAAAATATACCAAAAACACCCCACAAGGTGTGAAGTACAGTCGACACAAAAGAAGAAAAATAGCCAGATCTAGTGGAGGAAATCTGGGCAAATTTAGGGCCCAACCTTGAACAAATTGCAATATGAGGTATTTCTGTGGATTTGTAGACCCAAGACTTGCCTGAACTACATATTTTTAGCATTTCCCCCCATGGATTTTATGTAGATTTTTTATGTTGCTCAGGAAAGGCTTGGGCCTACAAATCCACAGAAAAACCTTATATTGCAACTTCTTCAAGGTTATACCTTAGATTTCCTTCACTACTTGAAAATTATTTAACCTACATCATTTTTCTGAAATTTGAATATGATCTCCAAGTGTTCTAGTACCCATATCTAACTTAGAAATTAGGGGTCACCATGCTAGTTTTTGATTTAGAGCTCAATATTATGACAATTATATAAAAGAATATATAGATATTCTGAGAAGTTACTTTTTACATAGTAAAACCCATGCCAGTTCCTCGAACTTTCACAAAATATAGTAGAAGTATAGTGCATAATGTGCTACCCCATTCAAGTATTAAAAGCCATAGTTCACCGTCCTTGTTTTTGAAAGAATTGAAGAAAACCATATTATTCAATACATTTCCTATGTAAATCAAGCAAATGCAAATTAGCCTATGATACCTTTTGAATTAGATAAACTGGCCAAAACATTAGAATTAGAATGAATCCCAAGAAACCATTTGTGACTGATAATTGAAAATATTTAAAAATCACCAGTTGGCGCCTGTTTAAATTGTGCGATTTGCCTTTAAAGACATATCCTACAATTCTCAGTGGCGTCACCTGGTGATGTATAGATGTTCACATCCATTCATTTAAATTGGTTCTTTGTGGATCATTCCAAAACCAAAATGAGCAAAATTTAAATTTTGTTTACACTCTCCTAGCAGAGATCCTGCGCTCTACTTCCTGTAAAAATTACAGCCCTCATACCACTCTCCTAGCAGAGATCCGGCGCTCTACTTCCTGGGGCTGTTTGTATCTCAGCACTAACCTACCTGTTTGGGAAAAAATCTGTCCCATCCGCCAGTTTTTCAAACACCCTAAATTATTATTGCTTTGGCCAGTATTTTGTACAGCCCCAATGATTTTTTTGATTTTTTTTATTTCATAAAGCAGCCAGTTATGCCACAGGGCAGTTCTTCCACTGGTGTAGTTACATTACATCGTGGCCAGCAAATTATATACAAACAGTTGATGAAGAAAGAAATATGGGATGAGATGAGATGGTATAAAATTAGCAGGCAACCGTTTAACATCAGTGCTATACACTCCATTCATAGGTTGAGAACTGAGTTTTTACAAGAATTTTGAACTCCTTTTTGGACTCCAGGTGTTGCGATGTTTCACTTAGTTTTGATGGTAGTCGCACAATTTTACGGTAAATAAAACGTCAATGAAACATTTTGCAGAAATCAATAAGAAAAGACCAATGAATCGCATGTGTAATCAATAGGGGGGGGGGGGGGGTCTATGGCTTTTCATGATAGAGTGTTCCCATGACATTTATGACAAACGAGAAAATGAGAAAATAAATATAGGTTCTGATATGCAGCGATAGAACAATATGCCAACACTGCATATTTTCCAAAACACACACGTTTGAGTTGAAAATGCCGAAGAAAACCAAGTATCTCTGAAAATACTATATTCCTTTTTGGAAGAAAATGTAGTTATACCAAAAAGGAATATATGTCATCTAGACGAAAACCTGACAAGAGTAGACATAGAAACCTTTGTCCGCTGATCGATTAGGAGGTGTTGTAAAATCAATTCAAACAAAGACATATAGGACATAGCTTTCTAGTTGTATAGAGAGTTGGCGGGTGGGCAAAAGAATAAGTTGAGAAATACTTTTGTTTATCTACTGTTACAGCATTGTACAAGCACGTTGTAAGTGTATGCGTGGTTCCTTTATAAATTCAATTCATTTGTAATTTGTCAAACTTAAACCCTATAAGACACCAAAAATTGTTCCCGATTCATCCCGACCATCGGCTCGGTGAGAGTCGGGAATAAAATTTCGGTGTCTTATACCTATAAGACCCGATTGATGCAAATTGGATCCGTCGGGGAAAGGTAGAATCGGGCACAGCCGTCGGGTCGGTGTCTTATAGGCTTTAGTTCTTTCGGAGAAAAGATCATCAATTGTTGTGGGTATGGCACAGGAACACAATGTAGGTGAGATACATCTAGGTAGGCGTCGTCTAAAGGTTTTAGTAGTTTATTTGACGAGGGCGAGAGTTTCGGTAATATATAAACAGGATACATCTTGGTCCTTCAAATTAGAAATACATTTCTTTTACAGATCCTTTGAACGATATCTTTTACTCCATCTAACGCTTTGAGTTATTTCTTATTTATTACCCACCTAGTACGGAGCCTCCATGCTAAGCTTATGGAGCTTACAGATCGCTACTGAGTAAAATACGGACCTCCAGAATCTCCTACAAGAATACGGCTTTTCCGGCCACCTGACGGGCGTTATAGGAACTAATTCATACAAACAAAGCACGGCGCTAGGGTATAATTTCTAATTATACACAAGATTTCTTTCTTAGCAATTACTCGAAAGGCGAGTAATAAATACAGCATTACCATGATTTCGATCTGTGTGGCCGTATTCCCCGCGTAGTTGACGCGTAGTAATACTCCGAGCGATTGTGTGGTTTCACAGTAAATAAAAAGATCCCTTTACCTTTATCTAAAGTTAGACACTTAATTAAGGCAAGGACTTATGTTTATTATACACATCAGTTACATTCTGATGCATAAAACAAAATGAAATCATAGTTACGAGTAATATCTACCCGAGTAATATGGATTATTTTATTGCACTGTTGGTAGATACAGACAGATATATGGCTCTTCCTGTTATAACCTTGAAATATGTGGCATATGAATTTTTTTACCTGCTACATAAAACTGGTCATGATAACAAAATAACATCTTGATCACGTGATCAAGGCACCACGTGACCATAATATTCAAGCTCGTTCGCTAAGATCAGTGAGAATCAGGGGTCTGTTTAGTAACTTATGCCTGCGAAAGGACAACGTACAAGGAGACCTCGTACAAGGGTTATCGATTAATAATAATAATAATAATAAGAGAAAACGTGGTTACTGAGCCCTTGGGTTGGCCGTTCGAGGTCTGTTGATGCCATAAATACGTCCCGACACCGCAGGTGGAGGGAGGTATTTATGGCATCAAAAGACCGAGAATTGTATCCCTACGGACTCAGTCACTACGTTTTCATATTATTACATACCTAAATATCAAGAAAAAATGCCATTTTAGGTACTTAATCTATGTGCCTGTAGACTCGAGGCATTCACTACGGGCACAGTGCGCCCGAATATTCACTATAGGCGCAGTGCGCCCGAACATTATCAATACTATACCCCTAGCAGTGGGAAGTATTTCATAGACATTCGGCCATAGGTATGTAATAATATATAAGGTCGTTCAGCTAAGACTGTCCTACCTGACCCAAGGTCGTCCATAAGTGTTGAATAATCCACATCGTCCATGGGTCTCGTTGGTATACAGAAAACGGTCTTCATGTTCAAGTCTAAATTATTAAACGGGCCCCAGGGACGGTATCCTTCGTGAAAAAAGGTCGAAGAAAATTGATTAACAGATCTAATCTAGTTTAATTACTATACTTGAACGGAGAATTGTCTTATATATGTTTCTGGTCCTTGTGGTGCAGTATGTAAGGCTGTATATATATATCTTCCTTTATCTCACCCCTGGAATAAATGTCCATAGGCTTAACATTGGGAACTCGTTCTCCACGCCCCTACGAGAATTGCGGATTATTCGCCATGCAATGACATCAAATTCGCTAACCAATCAGCGCGCAGTAGTAAGTGTAATATAGTCCCAGCTCGATAGAGCGTCAGTTGTCACTCACAATGGCAACCGACGAATACGGGAATACAATCATTTAATTGTGGAGGGGTGAGATAAATACAGAAAGCTACTCGGTTTACGCTTAGTCGGCGACTCAGCCCAAACCTTGTTGGTTTCTTCCTTAATATGCGAACTGTATATACAGCTCTGACTACTTTAAAGAAGAACACCCAGAAATTTGGCGATTATTGTATATCTTTAAATCTATTCAATAAAAAAAGGCTTTAACTAAGTGTATAAACGACAAAGGCTAATCTGCTAATATTGTGAGAGACTCTTTATTGTAGACTTAAAAACTCCAGACTTTATTTCAAGCCAATTCAACATAATACTCCCTTTGACCTTTGACCTTTGTGCACTCATTAAACTAGTAAAAGACGCGATTTGTGAACTGGATTCCATTCGTACCATAATTCAGACCATAAAACATCCCATATAACTGACATACTCACAAGCCATGAATACATCCTCATAAAAACATTAAGCTCTGTATTTTTAAAAATGTAAATCCGGAAAAATATATACATGTTGCTTAACAGACTTCCAGCAGTATTCCCCATATAGAATATACACAGTGCAGTACCATAGTTTACTGCATGCTTTATGTTCAGAAGCAGTTGTGACTCACTGTACATAGAGAGGCTTGATTCAGTTTACCCGAATTATGTCCCGATCCTGCTCGGGTCATGCGCGGTCCCTATTCGGATCAGGGCTAACGCAGCGCCCTCCGATTATGGCCTGAGTGGTGATCGGCACCAAATTCAATCAAATGGAATCAAGCCTCCAAAAGATGGATCACAACTATACACAAAATACAATTTAGATACAATGGTATGGAGATGATGGTGCTATTGGGAAATTTGTGTTGGAGTATTGGAAGTTATTGGTATTTTCTCCATTTTACTCACCCCTGGTATTAGCATATTTTAATGCTGTTTTAATATCTGTATAAGAGGTGAGATAAATACACAATATTGACTGGTTTCAGATACAAGCAGCTGTATGCTCCGGGGAGTTGACGCGTAGTAATATCCGAGCGTATGCGAGGATATTGCGTAGAGTCAACTCTGACGCTTTACTATTGTATTGTTACTATATGCATACAAGCATTTCATGTATAAAATGGATAGAGCTGGACAGAATATCAAATTCAACATAAGGTTCCTAGTAATTATCCTACCCCTCATATAAATCTCAATATTCATAGCATGGCATGACTGTATGCCACAGTTGTGTAATATAATATTTATAAGCCACGTAGGACATAAGAAGTTAGAAACACATAACGCAGTAGGATAAAATCTAAACGTCACTCAATTTCATATAACTGTTTACATGGCGTTCGTTGTCTTCCGCTACAGATATCACTCAGCTCTGCTTCGTGACATCATTCTGCGAAGACAACTCACGCCATATATACAAACAGTCATATGAAATTCTGTGATGTCTCTTGATAATCCCCAGATATTCTATAGACTATAGCACTACTTTCACCAACCCTCCTTGCTGTGTGTTACCATAACAACAAACATGTGACTCACAGGCAACAATCTATTGACATTGAGTTTAACATATAACCTTCACAATGTTTTAACCACCAACAGTTTAAAGTCCATTCCACGTAGCACACAGACAGACACGGGGTCAATATATGTAACGGGTTCTTTGGTAGGGATACAGACTAAATATTATGCAGAAAATAGTTAACGATGTCACAAAGCGAACAAATCATTGTGTTACATTCATTAACAAGTACATAAAAAACAACGATCACTTTCATTTTAACCAACAACTATGATATGTCCTATCTCGATAATCCAATTCTTTGTAGTATACTAACTTAATTCCCTTTGGGAATTCAATTAACTACTTTTAATCAACTACTCTGTTGATACTTCTCAGTGCAGGACTATATATATGTATACATATACATATATATACATATATATATACATATTTAGCCACATCTAAATCAAAACAATTCAACACTAGCACAGCTAGTTCTATACCCCATGGTACAAAGGGTAAAGAAAGTCATAAAAAATACTTAACAGAAAGACATCAAAACCTTACAATTCAATAACTATGAGGACCTTGGACATTGTACGATTCTGTAGAAATAACATCTTAAATGACAGAGATGGTGGTAATACTAGTAGATTCGACCGTTTGTGGTTGATATTGAGTAGTAGTGGTACTGCATTGCACATGTTAAACTAAACAGCCCACTCCAACACTCTTCTATAGGATCTGTTTAATTCGTTCTTCATTCGGTGTGTTATTATTGGGCGTAATGCGATGAGATGTTTACGTCATCCGACACGCCACCTATTGGATAACCGACGAACCAACTCCCAGCATGCAGTGTACTACTTCCTGCTGCGTTTTAACGTTAACCCTTTGGTTCCGGGGCCCATTGGAACGCTGATGTAAATATTCTGAACATTCTGTATAAGGCCACTAAAAAAACTTGTTTCTCATCACTGCGTGCATCAGAAAAAACGATTTTAGAAGTTTTTGGGGGGTTTTTTTTATAGATAAGATGAAGGTTGATAGAAATTATGAAAGGTATGTGTATCTAGTATCAAATTAAAGCTCCTGATGTCAGGGATGCATTAAACGTACACCCAGTAAAAATCTGGAAACCCCGCGTAAGCGCACACCCCGCGTAAGCACACACTTTGGCCCGGATCGAAGGCTGTCGACCAATGCGGGGTTTTACTGTATGTCTGAAGCCCATTTTATGACACTTCAAAAGCCATCTTTGATTCAGCATTAAAAAAAAAAAAAAAAGCGCCCTCGTCATATTTATCATGGCTTGGTGATGAGAAACAAGTTTTTTTAGTGGCCTTATATGGAGTATTATGTGTCGTAGTGTGTCGGGACACTTGTCAAAGTGTGTCGGGAGCCCAGTGGGTTCCCGGCCTTAACGCTGTCAGGCAATGCAATGATATGCATAACTCTAAATGCAGAGGCGTTATAGAACACGAAGTTGTGAAATGATATTTCCTAATAGCAAATGGTAACGTGATCATTTTACTTAATCACCGAGAAATGGCTCATTTTAGAAGTTATTATGCTTTGGTTACGTAGGCTAGTTAAGGAGTCCTAAATAGATCACCTAAAAATGATAGATAAAGGGGACTAAATGTAGATGGGTAGGGAAAATTATAAAGAGAAATATAAAAAAAAAGGATTAATAAAAACATGGGGGAAATAGGAAAAAGGGGGAAATAAGAACAATAAAATGAAAATAAATAGAGATTTTCGTGTCAATTCAAGACAGCGAGGAGAACTTTGGACGGCGAGTGTGAACACAGAAGTGAATAGATTATATTGGGGTTTTTTCTTCAAAATTGAATAAAGGGAGTTTTCAACGGAATATTTCCTGAGGAGAGTCATTGCAAGCATTCACAGTGGCGGGCATTCATCGTCAACATGCAGAACCTTTTGTTTATTACCCACCGAATACGGAGTCTCCATACCAAGCCTATGGAGCTTACAGATCGCTACTGAGTAGAATACAGACCTCCGGAATCTCCTAGGAGAATACAGGTTTTTCGGCCACCTGACAGGCATTATAGGAACCAATTTATATAAAATACACGGCGCTTGCATCAAATTTACAAGATTTCTTTCCTAATAATTACTCGAAAGGTGAGTAATAAATACAACATTACTATGATTTTGATCTGTGTGGCTGTATTCTCCTTGTAGTTGACACTACGTAATACTGCTCGCTATCGCTTGGAGTTTTACTTCGCGTCAACTACGCCACTCAGATCGAAATCATGGTAATATTATGTATTTATCTCACCCCTTGTATTTTTCCCCATAGACTTAACATTGGGAACTCTTATCCAACGTACGTTGAGTATTTAGCAAAAATATGCAATGGGGGATTATGTCACAAAGGTTAGCCCATTAGTCAGCGTGGAGGGTGAGATAAATTCAGAAACCTAGTCAAGTTTAGGGTCAGAGCTGGATCCCATCTTGTTTGACTGGCTATGTCATTCACGCATCTTCACCTTGTGAATTACTACGCAGTTCAAACTCGATGGGTAAGTTTACGGTAAGAGCTTGATCGCATCTCGTTTGAGTCGCTACGTATTAACGCAGCTTCGTCTTACAAATTACTACGCGATTTAAACTCGATGGGATAAGAGCTCTGACTCTAAACATTCATAGGTTCCCTCTATAATACATGAATACCATCATAAATAATATAAGCCATGCATTTAGTTTCATCTCACAAATGAATGACAAATACAAGACTGTAGACTCCATCATTGCTAGCACAGGGAAGACAGAAGTATGGCAGGATCACCCATCACAGTCTACCTTATTTATCTCACCCCTGGTATTTCCCCCATAGACTTAGCATTGGGAACTCATACTCAATGCCCATGGAGTATTTAGCAAAAATATTCGATGGGGGATTATGTCACAAATGTTAGCCATGTGAGGGGTGAGATAAATCCAGAAACCTATTCAAGTTTACGGTTAGAGCTCGTTCCTATTTCATTTGAATCGCTACGTAATTCACGTGGCTTCGCCTTATGAATTACTGATCAATCTCGATGGGATACGAGCTCTTCCAAGGTCTCCTCTATAATGTCTGTGTACGGTACAAATATCTAATATCTCTATGGACTCTACCAACATACCTGCGCTCTCGTTCAATAATGTAGGCACACATGCACAGACAATATACACAGGTCCATTATGGATTAATGTGTCGCGGTATTGGAATATGACCGTGTATATATATATATATATATATATATATACATGAAAATGGCAGCATTCCGAGAGTCCCATAATTACTGGATATTTATATAGAACGTCCTGACCCTGCTGTACAAGCTACAAAATGAGATGGCAATTTACAGTTTGTACGGAACTCATCGTAAACGCCTCGTTCTGTACAAACCATGAATTATTATCGAGTTTTGTGGCTTGTAGAGGCATGGTAGGTCGTTCTATATTTACTATATACCCTAAATTTAAAAAAATCATTAATTTCATTTGGCTTAACAACCAATATTTTAATAAACGTGTATTGGAAGGTAGTCCGTATTTTCCTGTTCGGACCAGTGGTCCTACTGTATTTTACGTTATATGGCATATATATATATATGACGGTGCGTATTTACAGTATACGGCATGGGTATATAGTAAATATTCATACTCGAGTACATCCATTTATATTTACAATCACAAGTTTCATTAGGATTCCAATGTTTATACCGTTTATAAATCAAGGACATATTTAACTGTGTACTGTCAATTGATACCTCAATGACATATCTTACTATAGAGCAACCTCATACAATGCAGTCTGGCAATGGTAGGTCCGTATCAGCTGGATCAGTGTTAGCCCATATTGGTAGGGCGGTCCTATACGGCATATAGCCTATGATCCATGGGCGCCGCCATGACGCCCCCCCGAGTAGGTGTTCTTCACTAAGGAGGTGAAAAAGTAGGTGTTCTTCACTAAAGGAGGTGGAAAAGAAGTGAGTGATAATTGGGAAATGTCACAACTTTAGCCTTGCTCACATATTTATATAAAGTGTTCCTTATGGAAAATATCATGTCTCGGGTTTAATCATTATGTCATCCTGCTTTGGGATGGGTGTAGAGAGTCAACGGAACTATGGTGAAATATAGAAAGGCAGTTGGATTTTGTAAGAACAAAGAGCCAGAATACAGGTTTGTCCCACGACCACATAGTGACTGTTTCGTGAACTAACAATGGCTCTGTCCCCTATAGGCCACATAGCTGTGGCGGGTCCAGTTATCAATGGATTTTATTGACAATATTCTTGGGGGGTTCCTATAAAAGAGTTTTAGCCTCGTCTCACGATTATCTATAGATTATGACATCTGAAAACAGTGGCTGCCCTCCGACTACAGTGGCGCTATCTTGCAATTTCCTGGCGGGTGATGGCGGAAGTAGCAATCACTCTGTACCTTATACTTGTGAACCCACCCGGCATGGTATATTCTACACTAGTACTTGCACTTACCACACAGTTCTGTCAGTCCGGTACATATATTCCTATATACCTGCGAACAACTCATGATTATCTAATGCTGATGGGGGTGGAATAACTTTTGTTTACAGCCCAGGTTGATGTTTACCGCCCAGGTTGATAGTTCCGGGAGGTTTAGACCAATCAGATCCGCATTTACATAATTTTATGAAAAGCGTATTGGGGAAAAAACATATGGTGTCAGTTTACTCAATAAGGTTGGATCTGGCTTAGGGTTTGATGGCGGCAAGCAAATAATGGTTTTTCATCAATATTAGCGGACAATTGCAGGTATATAGGAATAGGCAAACCACATACCGGTGGAAATAAGTCAAAGTTACTTGGTAAGGCTTGGAAAAATTCTTACCCAAGGACCGGAAGTCCTCGGTAGGCATGCGCAGATAGACGACCAGATCAGTCTGGTCAGCAGCATTTCCGTTGTGTCGCTACGCGCAGCCGCGATGAACCGGCAGTAATTTTTCCAAGCCTTACCTCATAACTTTGACTTATTCCCACCGGAACATAGTTTCCCTCTATTCCTCAATATACCCTGGGTTTTATTGTATTTACAAGTGACCCAATAGAGCCTCCAGAGGTTACTAAACTCCCGATTATCGCCCCGGGTAAGGCAAAGTTCCGCTCCCGATTGACTGGCCACACTACGACAACATGAACCACAGTTTTCTGACTTATAATTGGAGAAACTGGATATAATTTCGGATTTCCATGTAGAAATAGCTGAAATTTCCTTTTCTGGCATCAGAATTTCAATTTGAAAATTTCTGAAAACCGTTAAACTGCTTACGGGTTACGGGTCAAGGGTCTATCACCATACAACGTCGGTAACCAGCGAAAACCGGAACTTGTGAACAGACTGAATTATGGGATACCTCAATAGGGTCTATGCTTATATATATATATATTAGCGAGTGTAAATAGGACTTTCTGCCGCTCTGTAGTCATTCCCCGCAGACGAATCTGAGTTACGCGTCATTAAACCCGATTCACACTCCGCTCTCCGCACGCGGTCACCTGACCTCATCCTCACACGTCACATTCTCCAGCGTCGACTCCGAGTCACTGCGCACGCCCAGCTGACCCACTTCCGGTAGGGCGACCCCTAGCGGCTCCAGGTAATTAGACCGGAAGTCCTCGGTAGGCATGCGCAGATAGACGACCAGATCACTGTGGTCGTAGTAGAAATGCCAGTTGTGGAAGTTGGCGCTGGTCAGCAGCATTTCCGTTGTATCCCCACGCGCAGCCGCGATGAACCGGCAGTGAAATGACCCGTACTTGACCTCGAGACGCTGAAGGGCGAGTTTGAGACGCTCCTCGACGATTAAACGCTTCTTATTGGGCGCCTTCAGCTCGCGTACCATGTCCTTGGCGTGCTTAAAGACCTTGGGGAACTTGTCCTCACTGTCGCACCTCTGCATGGTGAGGAGAGTGAGCTGACTGTGCGACAGACGGTGTTTTACTAAAACGAGCATCAAGTCCGCCATGCGCTTAGCGTCCAGTAATGGCGTCACCACGTAAATGTCCGAGTCGTCCGACGCCCATTGGTCCAGCAGACCCTTCCACAGACGGTAGATGTACGACGGCCCGTGTTTGATTCCTCCGCAAGGTGGCAGGTACTCCAGCAGTTTGGACACCTGGAAAGAGTAAAGAGTATGTTTGATTTGTAGTTATCATACAACAATGTTGGGATTTGGACACCTGTACATAGTTTTATCCTACCCCTCATATAAATCTCCATAGACTTAACATGGTGTGACTGTATGCCACGGTTATGGCATAAAATATTGATATGCCATTGGTGACATATGAAGTTAAAAACAGGGGAGGATAAAATCTAAACATCACTCAATTTCATATAATTGTTTATATGCCATTCGTTGTCTTCCGCTTCAAATATCACAAAGTTCTGCTTCGTGATATCATGCCACGAAGACAACTCATGCCATATAAACAATCATATGAAATTTCATGATGTTTCATGATAACATAGAACTGCATCGAGAATTGTATAAATACACAATACTCCACAAGTTTGGATGGGCCGCATTCTTCATCAAGGCAAAGCCGAGTGATGATTACGGCCCATTCAAACGAGTGGAGTATTGTTTATTTTACGATTCGAGTACGGTTCTGGATTTATCTCGCTCCTTTCACTTTTAGGGCGTAGTATTGTCACTTTACCGGGGTGACAGTTGAGTATTTTTTCTAACGTTATTCCTATGGCTAAACTTGTACCAGGGGTGAGATAATAAACAGTATGTTTGATTTGTAGTTATTATGCAGCAATGTTGGGTTTGGACGCCTGAAAATAGGAAACAGTATGTTGATTTGTAGTTATCTTACGGCAATGTTAGGGTTTGGACACTTGTAAATAGTAAACTGTATGTTTAAGGTTTGATTCCATATAGCCGATTTCACTCCCGATGTGGTCAAGGTGTACTCCAGTTTAGGTCCTGGCACCAAAACTGGCCTATGGCTGGTCTGGAGCCCATTGCCGCAATGATTCATGTTTAGCTATACCAAAAACAGAATTTAGTATTGTAATTTTCTGATCTCCTTACCCTGAGATCAGCCTCCGGGACCACGACACTACATTGGTTACTACTAACCAGAATAGAAATATAGAAATATCTAAGCAGTAGAACTTGGCAGAAAATTAGTAGAAAATTAGTTTAAATCAAAATTACCTTATTCTTGTTTGAATTGAGGTAGAAACTATTTCAAATGTGAAGAATTCATATAAAACATAAGAACTGAGGACACTCAAGAACTAGCAGAGAAAGGACACTGCATCGCTCGGCCATGTCACACCGAATGATAATCCTTTGAGAACTTTGCTGGTTCTTGGCAACAGTGTATCGGTATCACTAGAAATATTGGCCGTTCACCCCCCCTTCCCTCCCCACAGTCGTGTATTCACAACTTAAACGATCGGCCACAGTCGCAGAAATAAACATCTAATAGCAAAATACAAATCGACGAAGTCGCTAGTAAATAGTAGATAGTATGTTTGATTTGTGGTTATTGTACAGCAATGTTGGGGTTTGGACACCCGGATATAGTAAACAGGATGTTTGATTTGTAGTCATTGTGCAGGTAGGTAAGTCCATCCATTGTGTATTCAACCATGGTTTCCACTGCCTCGTCTCCCCAAAATAGTGTATTTTATTTGTATTTATTATACAGCAATGTTGTAACAAATAAAGTAGTTTGGACAATTATTGATAGTAAACAAGTAGGAAAAAGCACAGATCAGAACTCGCCCATTTTGTGATAGACCACAGATCCCACTTCCCAATCTCTCGAAATTAGCATGATTAATTAGTACACTGTTCGGACGCTTGGAAAAAGTAAGCAGTATGTTTACTTTGTAGTTATTGTGCAGCAATAGCAAAGGTTAGACACTTGTAAATAGACAACTGTATGCTTGATATGTATATATTGTGCAGCAATGATGGATATGGGAAGCTCTAAATAGTAGACAGTAAGTTTGATTTGCATTTCTTACCCTTATTTTCTTTCTCTAAAGTGAAGTCTATGCTTAGGTTTTCCAGAAGATGGACAATTATTATTTACACATTTCTATTATAGAATAGACTACATGCATTATTTAATAACAATGGTGTAACACATACGGCAGTTTGGATATCTGTAAAAGGATGCGTGATATGAATTTATGGCAATACTGCAGAGCCGATCGAGAGTCCATGTCATATAAAGTTACTGCAGAACATTGTAATACCTTGGACAGTACTAGGAATGCTTTAAACCCGGAAAGCAGCAGAGAAATAACGGTTCGTTTTAGTTATGCACTATTTTCCCTCACGGACTATTTTTCCGTATGCGCCACCCGGAGCATACAACATATCCGTATGCGTCGGGTATGTCCATACAGAATCCCTATGTGTTTTCTATGGACACTTTGTATTAGGTGGATATATCTGTATGCTCCAGGTATGTCCATATAAACTCTCTACGTGTTTTCTATGGGCACTTTGTATTAGGTGGATAATAAATGTCCGTTCACTCTAGAATCACACTTGGCTATAGTGTAGTCAGCAGAACATTGGCACGGAACCGAAACTGTATATCAATCCTACATTCACTCACACTCGGGATGATTAATCCATAATACATTCCTTCAGTCTCTTAAATTGTATTTCAACATTGCATGCCACTTCAATCAACACATTTTCCTATTAATTTTCACTTTGCACCCACATAACCCCCTATCAGTTAGAGTCTGGATGGATTGGCAGTTTGAAATTACTCCTGTCATGTATACTTGAATCAAAAAGCACCAGTTAGTGTATCAGTATAAACCAAATTCTGGTCTTAAGTGAGATTCACACTGTGGGATTCACGTACCTCACAGGCCGTTTGTCTGAGACAAATCTTGTTGAGATTTGGTACTGGAACACAATCTCTTCGTGTGAATCACAGGGTTCCGTTTTGCTGAGACAACTTTTTTCTCTTGGAATTGTCGGGACAATCACCCCTGACAACGAACAGAATCTCATGAGATTTTGACTTTAAACAGGTTTTAAATCTAGAGGGGCATTTTGGTGACACAAATGTACATTTCACAAGTTGTCCCCCAATCTGTGAGTCTCAGTGGTCTCAAATAACATCGATTCACATGGGGAAGTACCCAGAGCCCGCGACTGTGTACCCTGTGAACCCTGTGTAGAGGTGTAGGGGTGAGACTATGTACCTGTTAAGTCTTCCCATGTGAATTGAATCCTGAGACTGTAGAACACCCCAATCTGTGACACTTTGTACCCAGCTGGAAATAGTCGGCGACTGGTGCAAAGGTGTGAAGTCTCAGGGCCATTTGTCCCATCGTGTGAATCCCACTTTAGGTGAAAGGCCTCCTCCGAAAAATGAAAGGCATGGCAGATTCTTGATCTCTAACCTGATATAACTGTTTATGACTATTTGACACCGATCTACAATCGGGAACCACCGATAGATCTTTTCGGGTACACTGACGCCAGATCGGTGAATGGAAACGAGACCTGCAGAGAATGTTCACAGATTAATTTGGCATAGGTTATTTAACAATGCCAATTAAATCGGTTTGTTCCCAGAAAATACGTCGGCCGATGGACATGAGGTTTAAATCGGAGAGAGTGCAGTGTTTCCCCTGAATTTGTCGGTCGTTGACCAAGTCCGTCAGTGGTGTCCTTTTTGCATAAATCTTCGCCAAATCAAGCAGTGACCATTTCAAACAACAGGTTTCCTTTTCCATTCCCCGATCTGGCATCAGTATACCAAAAAGAATTTATCTGTGGTTCCTGACTGTAGATCGGTGCTATATAATCGGCCAATGGGAAATAGCCTTAAGCCTATAAGACAGCGACCCGACCATTTTGCTCGATCATACCTTTGCCCGACGAATCCGTCGGGTCGGGAAGAATCGGGTCGCTGTACGCACTTCACAGACCCGATTTTAATCGGGTCGGGCATTACTTGCCTTGGGGTAATGACCGACTGTGCCCGACTGTTCCCGATTCTGAGTAGGCCGCTTATATAGCGATGATATATATCCACCAGCCCGATTTACAAGTGCCTTATATCAATGTGTAGGGGAGACAGAGGCGATGGTGGCTCTGAAAACCATTTCCCGATATCTTATTTGGATCCAAAGTTATTAAACTCTGAATTATTTTCTATGAATCCACACCAGTGGCCCGTGGCTCGCCGCGGCTCGGCTCCCGGCGGCTCACTTTGATCTCACCCGGGTCGCTGTACAAGGCCATAAACCCGGGAGGTGTTATCGGCAAGCACTGGTCTGATGCTGTATGACAGCGACATTCTTGTTCCCGATTATAATCGGTGATCGGATCGGTGAGAATCTGTGGATAATGTCGCTGTCTTATGGGCTTTATAAGCAGAGAAGTTCGTTTATTTGAGTGTGCTTACACACACTATATACATTGCCTAAAGGTTAGAATTGTCACATATAGACTTCCAGCTTCTGCAAAAAGCCTATCCCTTCACTATCTGCGTGTTATTCACTATGATATTGGGAAAGGAGCAGAGGGCCAGTGTCTTAGGGTCTTCTAAAGAGGCGTGCCCTGCTGACCACCATGACCAAATACCTGATTGACCCACTGGTGCTTGATATGCTTGGATCCTAGACTCAGGCAATTGAAGAAATGGCAAGTTGACTGGATGCAAGTGGGTTACAGAAAACTACTCATAGGCTGAATGTAACCCAAACCTTTTGATTGTTATTCATTTATGATTGCACGTTCATTCATCAATGATGAACATGCAATTTGCTCCTAGTTTTCGGGATCCAACATGCCTCACGCCTTTAAGGGATCTATCTGCACCTTTTCCAATGTCACAGAGCTGGCACGCAGATAATGATGCGATAGTTTTTGCAGCACGCTCAAAGTCTATATAACCTCTCCCTAACCTAGGCAGAGTATCTGAGCGTGTGGCCCACGCTCAAAAAGAAGAATAAGAAACTTGTTTATTTTGGGAATGCAGCCTGATTCATGTCTCTGAGGGGTGCGTGTCTATCTGGGAATACTGGGTCATCATTGCCTGTTTTTCCCTGCAGTGGAAGATGTCTATAATTAACGTCTAATTAACAATATATATTTAACTCATTGTCCGTTACAAAAATAAAAGACATCCCACACGCAAAAATCCCAGTTACTGTTTTTATATGGGCTATAACTAAAGGTGATTCACTCGTTCTCTCAACCCATAGTTAACGTAAATGTGGTAATAAGAAAACAAACATAACTGTACCAATATCATTACATACCAGTGGTCGTACGTCCTATGTATACTGCCCAGCCCTACCCATGTCATATTTAGGGCCGTACAACAAGGACGTGGCGTACGGGGTATTTATCCTACCCCTAATATAAAATCCCATAGGCTTAACATTGAGATTCCGTATACCACGCTGACTGGCATACAGAGTTTTATATGCCACTAGTGGCATACGGAAATTGTTGTTATGTAATATTCCTAAATCGAGGAGACAGGGTAGCATAAAATGAAAATCTGATTCGTTTTAATCTTGGCCACCGCATGCCACTCCTGGAGTTTACGCTCCGGACTTCACTTTACTTCGCCTCGTGAAATCACTATGTCAAACTCCAGTTGTGGCATACAGTGGCCAAGATTAAAACTCATCCAGTTTTACGATAGTACTACAGAGGAAACCTATGAAAATTTAGGGCCAGAGCTCGTATCCTATCAAGTTTGAATCGCATCGTAATTCACAAGGCGAAGCCACGTGAATTATGTAGCGATTCAAATGAAATGGGATCGAGCTCTGACCCTAAACTTGAATAGGTTTCTGAATTCACCTCACCCTTCACATTGACCAAGGGGCTAACATTTGGGACATAATCTCCCATTGAGTATTTTTTCTAAATCCTCATTGAGTGTTGGATTCCCAATGTTAAAGCTATGAGGAAGAATACCAAGGGTGAGATAAAGCAGCGAAACCCAACAAATCGTCCAAATGCGAAGGTAAAAAATGGCTATTTTAATGTATATACTAGCGACTTCGTCGTCGTATTTGCCCCCCCCCCCCCCCTATCATTTATTATCATTTATTTCCCAACCATCATTTCATGTGACACTGATTTTACCGACGACCAGCGAAAGTTGAGATCTCATTGGTTTCTCACAAGAAAGGTAGATCATAAAACTACAATAGTATACTTTGATTTCGGCATTGCTCAAAATAAATCGTAATAGAAAAAGTATGTCTCGGTATATTAAAACAAAAAAGAATAGCAGGATTACGTTTAACACTACACAAGAATCTCACTCTCGTGGCCCTTCAGTCTCCATCCCTAGGTCTGGTTCACTCTGTCTCCATGTGCGGGGGAATCTCCAAGCGGATCTTATCGGAATCTACACGTTTTATATGAGGTAGGTAACAAAAACAGCTAGACTGTTGCTTTATGTGATAAATACCTGTTAAAATTGCCGATTAGATGAACCTCTGCTTTCGGCATCTGTTAATCTCGTGGTCAATTTTAGCGCACATTTATCATGTGCAGCCACAGTGACCCTGTGTACGTATAACTAGGACCAAATAGAATGTTCATCATTGATGAATGAGCGTGCAATTATACATGAATAACAATTAAAAGGTTTGAGTTACATTCAGTCTATGGATAGCTTTCTGTAACCCACTTGCGCCCAGTCAACTTGCCATTTCTGTAACTGCCTATCTTGGATCAAAATATAGCAACCACCAGTGGGTCAATGAGGTATTTTGGTCTTGAGTGATTGGTCATGGTCAGCTGAGCACGCCTCTAAGACACTGAGACACTGGTACCCTGCTCTGTTATCACTATCACAGTGAACAGCATGCAGATAGTAAAGGGATAGTTTTCTGGAAGCACACTGAAAGTTCAATGTGACCACTCTAACCTCTAGATGATGTATTTAGCGCGTGCAAGCACACTCTAATAAAAGAGACTATCCTATATTAGGTGGATAATACAGTAGAACCCCATGTAAGTGGACACCCTCCGTTCCGGACCAAAGTGTCCGCTTACGCGGGGTGTCCGCTTACGCGAGGTTACAATAAACATCTTATAGAGGGAACCGTTGCGAGCAAAGGTGTCCGTTAACGCGGGGTGTCCGTTAACGCGGGGTGTCCGCTTACGCGGGGTGTCCGTTAGGCGGGGTGTCCGTTAGGCGGGGTTCTACTCTATAACTAACTATATGTCTAGTGCAAATTCTAATCAATTTTCAAACTAATAATGCGAGAGCTGTTATTTAAAACCTATGAAGCACTTGTCACTGATGATCAATTCCAATCGGATCGGACCTGACCATCTCACTGGATCTGCTTAAAGGCATATCCTATAATTCACGGTGGCGCCACCTGGTGATTCATAAATATTGTCAATTATCAGTAAAAACTGGTTTCTTGGGACTCATTCCATTTCTGAATGAGTAAATTTGATGTTTTTTCCAGTTTATAAAATGTTGATAGGTATTATAGGCTAATTTACAATTTCTTCATTTACATAGGAAATGTACTGAAAATATGGTTTTCTTCAATTCTTTCAAAAACAAGGATGGTGACCTATGGTTTTTAAAACTTAAATATGGAGTACTATACATCTGATATATTCTGTGAAAGTTTGGGGAAAATGACATGGGTTTTACTATGTGAAAAGTAGCTTCTTAGAATTTCTATATATTCTATTATAAAATTGTCACAATATTGAGCTCTAAATCAAAAACTAGTACGGTGACCCTCAATTTTTAAGTTAGATATGTGTTCTAAAATACTTAGAGATTGTCATATGCAAGTTTCAGGAAAATGACATGGGTTTAAATTTTCAAACCAAATTGTCCGATATCCCTTTAAAGGCTTGATTCCATTTGGCTGAATTTGGTGCTGATCAATATACGGGCCCTAATCGGGGATTGCTTTAAGTCCAATACACATCTACCGATTTTGGAATATTGATGTCCCTTTGTCGGCAATAAAGGAACGGTAATTTGTCTCAGGAAAGGCATCCTAGCGGAGTCGGCCGTAGTCAATTACAGTCATGTACCTCAGACTGGAGGTACCGGATCGCAGGCTCCCCCAGTCGCACAGTGGAGAAAGGCCATTAAGGCCAGGTGTATACATGTAGTACTAAAAGACAACCCACGTACTCGAAATGAACATAAGGTGTGTATAAAAATGAGGAGGCCAAACACTAGTTTTTTCAGAAGAAGTCCTATTTATCGAGGAATGATTTCTTGGAACAATTTGGATGAGAACTTACACCACAGTAGTGTCGGTATATTTAAGAAAAGGATTAAAGGTATGCTGTATAAGTAGTGCTGGACCCAGATGTTGCAATTGTGAAAATTTTCTCATCACTCATTTCACTCGCCTTCATCCTGCCGCTCAGGCTTGTATATATTTTGTAATTTCTGAAACGGAATTGTTGATGTTATCAGATTATGTACGACGGTAACAGAGGTGTATGTTACCTGCCAACGCAGTTGTCACCTATGCTTTCTTGGCGCAAATAAAATAAAAAATATATAAAAAAAAAAAGGCATGGAGATATTTTTCTATAAGAAGCCAGGTCACGTTCTACTCTAACCTAACTCAGTACAGACTGGGGTCAGTTCTCCTCCTCATTCCCATCCCTCCTGTTCTCGTGACCTCTCCCGAGACCACGTCTTGTCCCACGTGACTGAGGTCATGACCTTTATAGTCACAGATTAACTCTTGGCGCTTGTACCTGGCAGGATCCCAGCTGGACGCGCGGGTACCAGCACACACAAGGCTGGTACCTGGTGGACTGTATTAATGATATAGAATACCTGCAGGTACAAGCGGACAGGTGAAGTAAATAATGGACTGGGCTGGGCGGAGGTGTCCCACACGTGAGTAATGAAGAGTGCATGGTAATGGATTGTTTCACACACTTTTGGCCTTTCTCCACTGTGCGACTGGGGGAGCTTGCGATTCGGTACCTCCAGTCTGAGACTGGAGGTACATCAGGTATGCCTAGTCGCAAGCATTTCTGAATATCAGACATGTTTGATAGTTGGTACCATAAAGGGGGGCGTCCACAAACCACGACAAGGCTATGAGAATGGCTTCCCGACAAGGTCCACAGTCTGAGACTGGAGGTACCGGCTTGGCGTACTGCATGTACTTCGGATTGGAAAGTAACATCGATTCTGTGTGGAGACAACCCTGCTTGCGACTGGAGCGCTTGCGATTTTAGGTACATAGGATACGCCCAGTCTGAGACTGGGCGTACCAAATATCAAACATGTTTGATATTTAAAAACGCTTGCGATCCAGGGTACATGCGGTACCTCCAGTCTGAGACTGGGCGTACCTGCTATGCCCAGTCTCAGACTGGAGGGAAACTTGCTGTCTCCACTGTGAGTTTTGCCGAGTTGCGATCCTGGAGGTACGCCCAGTCTGAGACTGGACGTACCTATGTACCTAGAATCGCACAGTGGAGACAGGGCTTAATTTTATGGAGCACCCAATCCCCACTACCACTAGAGAATAATAACATTAAATGGGATTCACATGATGGGATTCATGTAGCACACAGGGCGTTTTTCTGAGAGAAATCCTGCTGATATTCTGTACTCGGACACAATTTCTTCATCTAAATTACAGGGTTTCATTTCCCTGAGACATATTTCCCCCCTGTAATTGTTTAAGACATCTCCCCCCAAAAAAGGACAGAATCGCATGAGATTTTGAACTCTGTGAGGTACATGAATCCCACCGTGTGAATCCCACATTAAGAGGTATCGCACACTTTGCAACTTTTGTCCTTGAGATTTTGCACCGAAAATATCGCAAGGGGGTGCAGGGGGGTGATCGGGCTTAACTTATACCAGGGGTAAGATAGACACATAGATTATTTTCTCAAATACATTTGTATCTCCTTTTCAGAAAGTGGGTAGAAGTGACTGCAGGCATCACGGGAAAGACGAGAAGTTCAGAAATTAAGAAAAAATGATTATCGTGATTGATTACTAAAACCAATTAGACTAATTAACTCCGATCATCCAGTGTTCCGGGAGTCCGTTTAATTAGTTGATTGCGCATTAATATTTTTCTGTTTACTACATTATGTCTTGTTATGAATTTACAGCAGAAATTGGTCGCTAGAATTATCAAATACACTTTACTTGTATCAATAAAATATTGTTTTCATAAATCCTGCATTTAGAAGAGGTGTCCCTCAGGAAATATGTACGTTGTTTACCTATCACATAAAAAACGTGTAAATTCTGGTAGGATCCGCTTGGAGTTGGTCCCGCACATAGAAACAGAGTGAACCAGACCTAGGCTTGGAGACTGAAGGCTCACGAGAGTGAGATTCTCGTGCAGTACTTAACTGAATCCTGCTACTCTTTTTTGTGTTTGTC